>JAQFVV010013474.1:50000-60000 GCA_028023455.1 Epiperipatus broadwayi | reverse complement strand
ACTGATATCTATCATAGTGTTGGTTAAAATTTCTTATAGTGACTGAACAAGGAAGTCCTCAGAATATTCCTAAAATTCAGCAGCTTAAATCTTCCTCAATTGAAGTGATTTGGCCCCATGGTCCAACATCTCACATTTACTATGTTGAATATAAGGTAAGATATATTACTATAATAAAATTAGCTATTAAAATAATGTAGAGTTAATTCCAATGCTTTGTTATCACTACATAGATATGTAATGTATTAATTTTGCATTATTATATCCTCTTAAGGTTCATATATAATAATATTTGATGTAAAAATTAGTTAATTACTTGTATGCATTTTGACAACTAATAATGTTTGGGTTTGATATCTTCTGATATTCACATCTAAAATGTATCTCAAATTATACATGTCCAAACTACTTAAACAGAAAATGAGTTGCTATGTTTGTTCAACTGCTCTCCCAAGCATCTGAAGATGTCAGGATTGTTGTTAACAACATAGGACCAACAGATAATTAATTTATTTTTAATCTGAGAATTCCATGTAGAAAAAAACTGTTATTTCTATAGAAAGCATAAATAAAACAATGTTCATATGCATATATAAAATAAATAGAAATAAACAACCAGGAAAAAAGAGTTCACAAAAAGTGATGAAAGACAAGGTGGAACATTCTTTTTTTCAACATGGATGTTATTTAAACTAAGATCTGCAAACATGCTATAAAGAATTCACAATTTATTTCATAATATTTTAAATACAACCATATATTTTTCTCACTTTTAAAGACATTTTAGTATTAATATAAAATTCATCTTATAAATAATTTAATATTTAATATATGGTCTAAAATAGATATGTAAACTAAATGAAAGCAGACAACCTCCAACAGTTAAGAATGATTATGTTTATGTGATAACAAATGTAAGGAAGTAACGGTAAGTCCATCCTTTTCTTCAGCATTGGTGTGAAATATAAACATTTAAAATAAGTCTATTAAAAAAATTGAACATTTTATTTCCAGCACCATTAGCAATGAGAATTAGGTGAGATATTGCACAGCTGAATGGAATGCATAAATAGAAAAATATATACAGAAACATGTAGATACCAGTAGTGGTTTATTATACCATAATGTGATGTGCTTAAACAACAAAAAATTAACAATGGCATAAAAATATATATAAAAGAAAGTAATATACCCTTGATAAGACATTTGATATCCAACTATAATAATTAGTACTAAGCAAAATAGGTCCTGACTTTGCATGACAATAGAGTTGATAGGTTGTCAGAATGGGTGAGCAAGTATATGTAGGATTTTTAAATATATAGACTCATATCCACTTTGAATTCTTTCCTGAGAAATGATATATTAGCATACAAATGTGTGTGAAAAATCTACTGGTATACTCATTTTTTTTCTTCATCTTTAACTCCCATTAATTCTAGAATTCGAACTCAGGAAGAATATGCATAATATTCTATTTCAGAGCATTTCAGCATCACTATTTGATAATGTCACCAATTGAGAAGTGAATATCGAAAAAACACAAATGAATTTCAAATCATATGTTGTATAAATTTATTTACAATTAACATAATTTATGGAATGAGGTTGTAACAAAGATAAATAATTTGTTTAGATATAAATAAACATTTTTTGATTATTATGGTTAATAACATTAATCTACTCACTGTTTTCATTTAAAGACTATTCATCCAATATCAGTATTAACACCATAAATTTATTTATAATTTGTTGTTATTCATGTTTACACTTGCTTGCTAATTTAAACTTGATCAAAACCATGATTTGTTATTTCCAGTAAGATTATTAATGAATTCATATCAATATCATGGGGGTAATATGGGATTCCCCCTTTTATTGCGATTGGTTATGACAAAGATAGGAAAGACCATCCATACTAGAGATTTTTAATCATAAATATTGAAAACAGATAAATAAATGATGAAATGATTAGTAATAACAAAAAACAAACAAAGAAATAATAGTGTCACTGTGCAAGTGTTAGCATTTTCTGAACTCTCCCCTGGTGATGATTAGATCTGTTCACAAGAAAGTTTATGCCTGGACCTATATTTTATTTCAATTTAAGAATAAAGCAAAGAATACATCTCCCTTTTTCAACATATTAATAGTTTACACCTTCCTTCAATCTGTAATAAAAGAAAAATAAATGAAAAATTATACATAAAGTAGATTAAAAACATGACACCAACCTAATGATCAATTAAAAGTCCATATAGAAAAAGTCCTAAAAAATATAACTGTCCTCATTAATCTATTTTACGTTTCAGATGGTGGCATTTGAGTGTCCTAGAACCTCCATTATGATGATCAGAATGTCATACAGACTGCTTTGAGATGTTGTGTTTGTAGATTCACAACTAAATAGTAAAGTTGGTGTTGTTTGCAGCATAGATGAATAAATGCTAGGTCAAATTAAATTTGGTTTTGATGGTTACAGCTCCATGAGTGATGATTTTTTTACTGGATATACCTTTACACTTAGTAACACATGGTTGTATGTGTTTATGTAAATATGGTTGATAAAAGTTATTGAGTTGATTGACAACCAAGATATTTGCTGTTATATATCTCAAGTTAGAGTTGATCTACTCTCTAGATTAAAGTTGAAAATACTCTGGAAATGTTAAATAATTTAAAACTGTTTTAGAAATTTAAAATTTAGAATCCCTTAATTGGCTGGATTTGAATTCATATGCCTTTTATTTAACTTTAATCCATATCCTATGAGCTATTTTCATTTAATGTTTTTATTTTAATGGGGGCAGACTTTTCTGTTCAAATTGCGATTTTTCCACTCAAAATTTGTACATGTTGGTTAGCATATGAGAGTTTTCAGTCTGATTTTTGAGAAAGTTGTTTGTTCATATCTTTTGATAATCACCAAAATGAGGTTGTTTGATTTTCATGTGAATTTGATGTTTTCAAACAGCAGGGTCATATTCATGCATTTGATTAATAGTTCATATATATATATATATATATATATATATATATATATATATATATATATATATATATATATATATATATATATATATATATATATATATATATATATATATATATAATAGAGGAAATTAATCATAGAATTAAACTTGGTTGGAGTGCTTTTGGTAGAAATAACTTGATATTAAAAGGAAATATGCCTATGTGTTTGAAAAGAAAGGTTTTTAACAAATGTGTTTTACCAGTTTTTACTTATGGATCTGAGACTTGGACACTTAATAGAAGATCAATACAGAGACTTCAGACCACTCAAAGAAGTATGGAGAGATGTATGTTGGGAGTAACAAGAAGAGATCGAAAACGCAATGTATGGGTAAGAGAACAAACAGGTGTTACTGACCTCATTGAAAAAATTAAAAGATTGAAGTGAGTTGGGCTGGACATATTGCTAGAAGAGATGATAATAGATGGATAATTGAAATTTTAAACTGGATTCCAGGAGATTGTAAAAGACCCAGAAGGAGACCACATGTAAGATGGATGGATGAAATAAGAAAATGTGTAGGGGTGATGTGGAGAAGAGAAGCTAAAGATCGGAGAAGATGGATTAAACTTGGAGAGACATTCATCCTGCAGTGGATTGATAATGGTTGATAATGATGATGATGATGATATATATATATGATAGATTAATGACAGTAAAAAATATTTATTTTTCCCTTTAAGTACTTTTTTTTAATTAGCAATAATTGACATGAGGTTTTTAACAGGTTTTATGGTTTAGTTTTTATGATGCATTTATGTAAAGTATGTATATGTCAAATTATGAATGTAGGAAGTTGACATTTATAAATTATATTGTATCAAAATTATATTGATAAATTTTGAAGATCAAAATGAAGAGATGATAAAAGTATTAAAACTTATAAATTTATTTAAGGAGTAAAAAATATTATTTAAACTCTACATTTACTAGAATAATGTACAAAACCACCAAATATCACATGATTACCCATTTCCTATGCTTACACAAAGTGTTACTTCTTCTCATAGGACAATAGTGTATGTTTTTTTTTTAAAAAAAACACCAATATATATATATATTGAGCTGGGTTCAGATCTATATGAACCAGTAAGGAAAATGAGTTTTGGTTGAAAACATTAGTGTGATTTCATTTTGGGTTCAATTTTATAGTTAACTAAATAGGTAAAATATGGCTGCTAAAAAGTCAGATTATATTCTAATATCTAGATGCAATGCTCTCAGATCCAAGGCTCCTCACCCATGAAAGCCACAAGCTAAAAACTAGTCTGGGGATATTGCATAAATAGGCACTAGATAGGAATTTTATGCTCAAACCTTCTTGTATTTATGATTACACTGGCTTGCAATGGGTAGCACTACTGTATGTACAATGTTTTTATCAGATAAGCAAAAAAGTTTTTATCTTTATATTTGTTTAGTCTGAGAGCATTAATATTTATTAATATTAATTATTATTGTGTATGAAAGTTTAATTGGTCATGAAGAGTATTTCAAAGATTGAAAATTGTGTTTTTTTATTTGTTTTTAATGTTTTTTAAAGTTTGTTATTTATATTTTTAAAAAGTTATTTTTTTTAAGTTTTATTATTTATATAATGTTATTTTATATATATAGAATTTTTTTTTTTACAAAAAAGTTATTTTGTTGATTAGTTTTTAGTAAATTTATTATTAAAAATTATTTACTTTTAAAATAAAATATAACTTTCGAAAATACGTAAAATAAATAATATGGATTGCATTTGTATTCCACAATGTTTATATAATAGGAAGAAAAAAATTAGGCATGCTGTGTGGTAGAATGTACTATATGTGATGAGGTTAATCACTTGAAATGTTTAAATAAGACTAGGAAGGATGTAATAGGTTTATGGTTATGTAGTCAGTGTGTAAATATGATAAAAGAGGTGAGAAAGTGTTTTCAAAGTGTAGATAATCGAAGGACAGTGGGTGAAGAAAGTAATAGTGTAATGGAGATTATTAATCAAAGAATAAATAAGATAGAAGAAGAACTGAAGGATTTAGAAGTAAAATTAAAATCATTAGAGATAAAATGTCAGGGGATAAAGGGATTATTGAATAGGAATGATAAGGAAGAAATAGATAAGAAGGATTAAAAGGTATTAGAAAATGTTATGGATGGAGTAGAAAAAGTAGATTATGAAACAGTATTGATAGGAGATTCACTAATTAGAGAATGTGGGGATATAATTGCAAGGAAAAATAGAAGTTAGTATGTAATAGTATGTTTGCCTGGAGCTAGAATTAGGGATGTAGTAGATAAAATAAAAAAGCAAGGTAATAGAGATGTGTATGTTATGGTGGGGACTAATAATTTATCAGAATTATCAGAAAAAATAATGGATGAGTATGTAGATTTGATTAGGAACTTGACTATGATTAAAGGAAGAGTAGGAGTAGTTGGATTATTATCAAGATTTGATAAGATTTTGTTAGATAGGGCATGTTCTATAAATGAGAGATTGAAAAAATTGTGTGAGAGAAATAATGATATGTTTGTGGATGTGAGGGATTGTTTTATTGGAAAGAGGGAGTTATATAGTAAACATGGGTTGCATTTAGGAAAACAAGGAAGTGAAGTTTTAGAAAGTTTGATTTATAAAGAATTTTTTTCGAAAAACTTATAAAGGGGGGTGGGATTTTAAATTGTAATATTATTAAAAAGAAAAAGAATGGATGGAATATAAGAAATAAACAAAAGCAATTTGATTTAAATATAAATACAGATATGGAGAAGGAATGGGTTTGTAAAATTAATGGTAAGAAAGTAATTTATAAATGTAATGGAGAAGAAAGAATTAAAAGAATTTATAAAAGAATAGTTAGAAAAGAAGAAATTGTTAAAATTGGGTTTTTGAATATGCAAGGTCATAGGAGACCAGAAAAGTGGATGGAATTAAATAAAACAATTGAAAATGAAGAGCCTGAGGTATTAGCAGTAGTGGAAACACATCTAAGAGAAGAAGAAAAACCTATTTTGAAACAGTTGTTATGGTAGGGAATAAATGGAAACGAAAAAGAAAAAAGGGGTGGTGGTATAGGTGTTACATCAAAAAAATATTTAAATATTGTTAAATGTCAAGAACATGTGTGGTTTGAAATAAGGTTGTGTAGTCAAGAATGGATGATGGCTATAGTTTATATAGCCACTGGAGATTGTCAAATTATAATGGAATGGAATAGTAATATATATGAATGTCTAGTTAAAGATATACAAAGTTTTAAAGAAAAGGGGAAGAGAATAATGATTATAGGGGATATGAATGGACACATTGAAGAAATTGATGATGTAGATAATAAAAATGGACAGCTTTTGAAGGAATTTTGTCAGAAAGTGAATTTGAGTATTGGAAATTTATTAAATATTTATGAGGGACAATACACATGGTCTAGAAATAATATATTTCATACAATATATTATGTATTGGTAGAGAAAGAGGAAATAAATAAAATAAGAAAAATGAAAGTGTTTGATAATGAAGAAAAAGTGTGCACCAGTGATCATAACTTCATTGTAATTGAAATGGTTACTAATGTGATGGAGAATAGAAATAAAAGTAAAAATAATAGTGAAAGATGTGGATGGAGAATAAGTTGGAAGAGAATAAAATACAAGTTGAAGAAATTATGGAAGAATGGGTTGGGGATGAGTATAAGGACTGGTGTAAAGAAGTAGAAAATGTGGCAAATAGGGTTTTAGGTGAGAATATTCAGAAGAATAAAAGTAATAAAATATGAGAATTAGTAAAAGTGTAAAAGAGAGAAAAGAAGCATGTGGAGAATATAAGTGTGCTATTAAGAATAAGGAAAGTGAAAAAATATTAATGCTAAATGAGAAAAGTACTTAGAAAATACAAAGTTAGCTAAAATAGATAATTATAAAGAGAGAATGAAATTGAATAGTAAATTGTTGGAGGATATTAATAAAAGTGGAAAAGATGGGAGTAAAACATTTTGGAATTACATTAAAATGAGGAATGTAGGGTAGAGATATATAGTATTACTAGATGATGAGAGAATAGAGTGTAGCTCTAGAGAAGATTTAGAGATCATCTTAAATAGATATGTAATGAATATAGAAAAGATGTTAGATGTGAATGATAGAGTGATAGAAAACATGAAAGCATATAGTAATGGGAGTATTAGGTTTTCAGAAAATGAACTGAATGAGGTAAAGAAGAAATTGAAAAGTGGAAAGGCAAGAGGTTTAGATGGATGGGCAGCAGAGATGGTAATGAGTTTAGGATATAGGGCAAAAGTAAAGTTATTATCTTGTTTTAATAAAATGGCACAAATAGAGTTTTCCCAAGTAGTTGGAGTAATACAAGAGTAATATTATTATTTAAAGAAAAGGGTAAGTATCATAGAAAGTTGAATAATTATAGACCAATAGCGGTAACATCAGTTTTATATAAAGTTTTCTCATATTTGGTGGCTCGAAGAGTTGTAAAATGGATGGAAGGAAATAATGTAGTAGGGGAAATGCAAGGGTTTTTTAGATTAGATAGGCATATAGGAGAGAGTTTATTTGTAGTTACACAACTTATGGCTATGAGTAGGAATTTAGGTAAACAGTTATATATGAGTTTTATCAATATAGAGAAGGCATATGATAGAGTAGATAGAAATAGATTATGGATAAGTTTAGCAAATTTGGGAGTGGATGAAGCTTTAATAGATATTATTAAGAAATTATATAAAAATAATTATTATAAATATCAATTAGGGAATATAGAATCAGTTAAAGTTAAAAATGGAGTGGTCCTAAGGCAAGGATGCCCCATGCCACCTATTTTGTTTGTGTTATATTTAAGTGAAATGGAAAGAGCAATAAAAAGATTAGGAAGAGGGATAGAGATACCATTTATAGGTGATAAAGGAGTATATATTTTGTCAGTTTTTTTTGCAGATGATATTTTTTTGTGTGCAGAAAAAAGAGAAGATATGGAAGTTATGACAAGGACATGTAGAAGAGTGGGTAAAGAAATGGGGATTAAATTTAGTGGAAAAAAAATAATATAATGATGGTTTAACACTGGAGAAAGAGAAGATGTAGAATTTTTATTGGGAGATATTAAGTTAAATGAGGTGAATAGATATAGTTATTTGGGAATTATTTTAAGTAATGAGAAAAATTATTTGGATGAATGGGAGAAAAATTGATAAATGAAACAAAGAAAAGAAAGTGTGTTGGTAAAGAAATTAACAGTGTTTTCATGTAATAAATATGATGTAGCCAGAATTATATGGAAGAGAGTTGCAGTAGCAGGGTTGACATATGGTAATGATGCATTATGTGTTAGTAAAGGGGTATTAGATTATTTAGAAAAATTTCAAATGGAAGTAGGAAGACATGCATTGGATGCAGATGTATGGACAGCAAAGGAGGCAATTCAAGGAGAAATGGGATGGTCAAGTTTTCATATGAGAGATGCAAAAAGTAAAATGAAAATGTTTGGTAGATTGCAGTTTACAGATAATAAAAGAATAGCTAAAGTAGTATTTAATTGGGTTATGAGTAAAGGGCAGGTAACAAGATGGGTGAGAAAGGTAATGCGCTATGCAAAAGATTTGGATAAAGAATTTATATCAGTATATTTGTACAAAAGATGGGATGATTGTGTTAAGAGGATTGTTGAGTGTTATAGTAGTAAGGAATGGGATAACAGAACAGATTTATTAATAAAGAATATGGAGTTAGAGAGATGGAGAAGTAGTATGGAGAGTAAAAAGAGCTTAAATGTATATAGAAATATACAGAATATTAGGTATGAGTTAATATATGATAATAGTAAGGAAAGTAGTTTATTATTTAAGGCTCGAACGAGATCTTTAGCTACAAGAGAATATACATGTAAATGGAAAAAAATGGGTGATTTATTTTGTAAATTATGTAAGGAAGGAATAGAAAATATTAGGCATTTGTTAATTGAATGTAAATGCTTGAAAACAGAAAGGGTACATATAATGAAGTTCTGGAAGAATAAATATGAAAAAAATGATTATACAGAGAATGACTTTTTGTTTTTTATACTGGGTTTGGAAAAAGATAAAGGGGATTTAGATATAAAGGCCATAGAGTTGACAAAGATTATGTTGTGGAAAAGAAATGGAGCAGAATATGGAAAAATTTAGAGTGGGGAATGTAAAATAAAGTTAACAGGTTTATCTGAGCATAATTGCTGAGATATTCTTGACTTCGTTTAAGGAGAAGCCATAATACATCACATCACATTACTAGAATAATGTCACTCTTGTTTTTGTTTTGATGATATAAATTTAATTCGTATGTTATTATAAGAAAATAGATATATTTTATATTTATTAAATAATGATATCTTTCAAATATGAAAAAATAATTCTGAAACAAAAAATGGATTAAAAATTCTTTATTTTTTAAATATCGTATAAACAAATATTGTCATTTGTATTTTAAAGATTTCACTTTTGATAATAATTCCTGAAATCTAGGAAAAAAATAAATAAAGCTGAAAAAAAAGATTTTTTTATTGTTGCAGGTAAATTTTTATAAAAGTTTGTATCAGCGAATATTATAATCTTTAGCATTATTCGTATTTATTCTTGGTGTAAATAAGAGAAACAAGTTATCAAACTTTCTTATAAGTACTGTGCGCTAACCAATTGCGCCACTGGGGCCTCACTAATACCAAACTTTCTTTATACTCTTTAAAGTAGAAATGTAGGTTTTTACATGTGAGAATGGTAGTGTCAAATATTGGAGGTAAATCTTTTTAACTTGAAACTTTGGTACGTTTGTTACTAAGACAACATAACCTAAGGATGGATTTTGATTAGTTTGATTATGAAATTCTTTATATAAATTATTGCATACTATTCAATAATTTTGAAGTAAATATATTATGGTTTCAGAAACCATAATTAGTTTCTTTTCTTTTCACTACCAGACACTCGTGGTAGCATC
>JAQFVV010013474.1:0-47500 GCA_028023455.1 Epiperipatus broadwayi | reverse complement strand
AAGAATATACATCAATATTTTTGGTTATGAAAATAAATTCATTTACAAGTTTGATTTAACAATGGTTAAAATAGTCTGTACAAAAAGAGAGGATAAGAATGTAAGATTAAAGAGAACTGGATAATTGCAAAGAATTGCCATTGTATAAATAAGAAGGACTCATTCCTGTAAAAAAATAGAACTTTTAAACAAACAATAAAATATTCACTTTTAATCTGGAATTTCGCCTCAAAATGATTTTAAACAGACTGTAAGTACTCATTTTATTAATCCGCACTTTTACATTTGTTTTTTAAAAAATTTACGTTCACATTAAGCTTGATTTAGATCCCACCTTGATTGAGTTGAATAACATCATCTCCTAATGTTCATGGCTGGCCTACAAGGCTCCAAGCCTTCAACAACTAACATGGAAGAGGGGGGTGAATTACTTCAAAAATCCATAGTGGATAGTCAGGGGAAAAATATATATAAACATTTAAATTTCCCAATAACAAGGCAAAACAAATCAGATAATTTATCAAAAGCAAAATGTTGTGTTTCTAAAATAAATACCAGCGCATTGAACGATAAAACATTAAAACTTGTCAAGCAAACACGAAGGGAAAATAAACACCAGTGCATTGAACGATAAAACGTTAAAACTTGGCAAGCAAACACGAAGGGAAAACAACAAGGATAAGTTTCCTCATACCAAAGAGAAAACATTTAAAACAGAAGGAAACCCTTTACAAGACCCTTCTGATGGAGAATTAACTCCTCACCACATTGTTAAATCAACTTTAAATGAAAAACAAAAATTTTTTTTAGCGAAACATAAATTCTGCAGCGGCGAAAATACGCAAAAAGCAACTCAAATTAGAACAACGCGAGCAGTTAACGTCAATCATGCGAATGTTATAGAATACAATACCATGAAGAGTTCTATCAAGCAAATTAATCTTTCCGCGAACAAGAGAAAAAATTATGAACCCAGTTTCACATCAACGCTTGTGCCTGAAAACAAAACAAAAAACCCAGATCACACTAGTAGTGAAGAGTCTACAGACATCAGCTCTTCCTCTGAAATAAAGCAAAACATTGGATATTTCAAACATCAAGATGATAATCACGATTCCAATAAAACAACAAATGAACAATTTAAGCAATCACAAAGATATATAACTAAACCAGATTATACACAAAAAAATAATATAACAGCCAACACTAATGCAAACATTGTAAAATCAAACAATAATGACAAATCAGTAACAGGAAACATAAAACACAATTCAAATAATCAGCAAGACAATAATGAAGCCACACAACAATTGATTGAGTTGATGGGGGAGTTGGATGAGGCATCAGACACAGGAATGTTTATACATGAGCCTTCAAACAGTTCTCATGACCAACTCAATAATCATCAGCTTTATACTGAAACAGTTACTAAATTCTATGAAGCCATGCCACAAGGATTACTAAAATCTTTTGCTATCTTCAATGATGAAGCCTCACTCATTCTGTCCACTACAGACCACTTACTAAGATTATTCCCTTTTCCAACCAGTAAACTCTTTGACCTGCTAAAAGCCCAAGATCTCTGGAAAGTGATTCAAAGGGTATCATATCACCCCAACCCTCATTATATAATCCTCCAGTTTACAAACATCATGGCAAAACAAGCTTTTAAAAACAAATATAGGATACTTGATAACAGATACCTAATTACCATCAATCCAAACATAGTCTGTGACACTTCAATAAGTGGCAGGGTAAAAAATTGTGGTTTGGGATTCAATATTTCTGACTTACAAAACCTTCTAATGCCTTATGGGCAAGTCACTTCTTTTAAATATCTTAGGGTCCCTGGAATACAAGAAGAAGTTCTGCAAAACATAGCACTCTTTCGAATTACATTAAAAAAAGGAATAGTGCCATTAGATATTTTCCCCACAATCCGTATTGGAAGAGTGCCTCTTTTCATCTCATTCTGGGGAGTAGAATCGCAATGTTTCGAATGCAGGAAGACGGGACACCTGCTGCGCAACTGCCCATCCAGACAATGCACCTCTTGCAGTACCTTTGCGGGTCGGTCACATCAGTGTGGTTCAATAGAAGAGCATATACAAGAACAGCAAAACATGCAACAGACAAAACCCGAAATAGAACATAATTAAGATATAAATTTAGAGCATGAGACTTCTATCAAGCTGAAAACATATAATCAGTCAACAAATGATTCTCATCAAAACAACATAAAAGATCAAAACCAATGCCAAGAAACCAACCCACAGGGATGCCAACAAACATGTCAAAACAAGACAAGCAAAACTTATTTCTCTTCAACAGACACTTGTTCTGACTTTGAGCAAGAAGAAATGGATGAGTCTGGGCCTGACCATGTCCCTAAACCCTTCACCACACCACACAAAAGGAAAAAGTGCCGCAACAGAAACACACAATCCACCACCTTTGTTCACAACAATAACAATAGCAGAAATATCGATTCAAATGAGACCACCTCAACCTCTGATGACATACAGTGCAATGCCAGTCCCAACTATAAAAAATGGAAAGATGAATCCCTAAAATCAGATAATGACAAAACATCAAACTCATATCATACCCAACCTGAAGCTAATACCTCTGGGCAAATAGTCCTCCAAGATTTAACATTATGGATCGCATCAACTGATCCTGAAGTCTGCCTAACGCAAAAAGACTACCAGCTCACTGCAAGTATTCTAGCTAATGAACAAGAAACCAAGCAACCTACTTCAAAATGTCATTCACAATAATGTCACTCAACATCAAGGGGCTTAACTCCAAAGACAGGGCGTTTGCTATCTCACACTGGTTCAAACTCCAAAAACCAGATATACTTTGCTTATCAGAAACTAAGCTTCACCTTCACACAGACCCCACGATAATAAAAACAATTGAGAGCTTTGGTTACTTTATTTACTCTTTCTCCATCTCAGCTACCACTGGGGTTGCTCTCATCATCAATAGAAATTCAATTATTGACTTCTTCAAAATCCTGCACATAGATACCAATTGCATTATTGCTACTATACAAATCCGGGGTTTTCTGTTCACTCTTATCAATGTGTATCTGGTTAAAGATGAACAAATAGTACACAAAGTTATACATAATATAAACATAGCAATTAGATTGAACCCTAGCCCAGTTATCTGGCTTGGTGATTTCAACCACACTTTTGACAATTTTGAGAAAAAATATTTAAAGATGGTTGCTAGAAACATACACAGTGGGAAAGCACTCTTTCATGAAGGAGCCTTCTCTTTCTATACCAGAAGTACTCACTCGCTCATAGACCTCATATTCTACTCTCCTGAAATGATCTCGTTCATAGATACACAGCTCTGGCCTATTGCCTTTTCAGATCATCTCGCTGTTCAAGCTACCATCAAATTGCAACCACAACTTCATACATCAACCAACCTCCCCCAGATGATGAGATTACTCAACAGGCACAATGTGCCCCCCAATTAGTCTCAGATATATACATCACCTTTCAAGAACAGAAGATATGGAATCTACCAGCATTACAAGGATGGAATACATTTATAACCACAACACAAAAGTTTATTAACCAATACAATAGATACCAGAAAGGGCCATTAAGATTACTTTCAGAACTTGATCGGATTACATCTGAACTGAAAAGCATCAAAGTTACAGAACACAACATCCCACAAATTCTACTCCTAAAACATAGATATAAACAAACCAGAATGACTCTTGTGGAATATATTCGTATTAAGCGAGCATGCAATTATCTGGAACAACAAGATTGTTGGACTCCAGGTTATATCAGATGGGCCCTTGGGTCAGGAAAAAGAAATCACACACCCTCCTCTTTGTGCCTTGATGGTATTACTTACTCTGGCATCAGTATGCTTAACAAAATTAGGGATTATTATTCCACCAAACTGCAGCCCATTGGAACTGTTGCCAGATGACACAAATTTGTGAAAGACTCAAATAACTCTCACAGCATTACTGAAGCTGATATCATCTCCAAAATTAAAAGCCTGCCTGAACACACTCATCCCGGCATGCATGGAATTCCTAGATTTCTTCTGTTACACTTGAAAAAATTTACCATACATGTTACAAGGGGAATCATTGATCTCTTAGCCACTGATAGCCTACATCTTCCAGGGATCTATCCTATATCAGTGGTCCCTTTCATAAAAAAGAAAGATTTACCTGTAGACTTAAATAACATTAGGCCAATATCCATGGTTCCTCTCCTAATCAAAATTATCGAAAGCATTATAAAAGATAAAATTCAAGAGAAAATCATATCAAAACTTTCCAGGCATCAATATGCTAAGAGGGGTTCATCAACTGGTGATGCTGTAAGCCGATTTCGACTCCTCGTTGATCATATCCATAGAACAAAACAATCCTGGCCAGTCGCAGTCCAAACTAGACTTTGCCGGGGCTTTTGACTCTGTCCGAATAGATGTACTACTTGGTGAACTAGAGGCTCTTCATGTTCTTTTGGCATACATTCAGATCATAGAGAATCTCCTAGCAAATCAAGAGATTTTTTTTCTCTAAATGGGAGAATTGCCCCTGGGTTCAAACCCTGCATCTCCATTCCCCAGGGCTCCCCATTAAGTGCTCTCCTCTTCATGATCTATATAAATCCCTTGCTTTTGAGCATTGAGGATGCACTGCCTGGGATCTCCATCCCTCTTCTTAATGAAAAAATCTCCCACATCTCCTACATGGATGATGTAGTGGTGTTTCTTAAATCACATGAAGAAATAAACATTCTTGAAAGCCTATTACAGCACTATGCTCAGACGCATGTGCTTACCATTAACAGGAACAAATCGGCAATTTGGAATATCAAAACAGCTAACAGGATAACAGGTTCATTACAAGCTATGCCTCAGCCTTTCTTGGGATTCAATATGTCACTATCCCCTACAGCAATGAGGATGGAAACACAACAAAGACTACTAAACAAAATAGACATCATCATAACATGCCTCT
Source organism: Epiperipatus broadwayi (assembly GCA_028023455.1). NCBI lineage: Eukaryota > Metazoa > Onychophora > Udeonychophora > Euonychophora > Peripatidae > Epiperipatus > Epiperipatus broadwayi. The sequence continues at coordinate 42,483 of JAQFVV010013474.1, read as the reverse complement.
CAAGAATATATATATCTACATTTGGAAAGGTTTCACTCTTAAACTCCCTCATACTCCCCAAGATTATATATTATCTTGCAGGTTTTAAACCAACAGAAGCTTTCATTAAAAAAGTAGAATCCCATTGTCTGCAACTCTGTAGAGGTGGGCGCAGATCATTTATTAGTCTGCGCACCCTTCAAAAGCCAAGAGACATGAATGGACTGGGACTGCATTCAATAAAGGTATTCGCAATACAGAGAACTTACAATATGATCCATAAACTTTATTCTGATTGCAGGATCTTCCAATGTCCGCTTCCTGAAGAGCAATTGCTTCCCACTGATAGACCGCCCCCTCAGAGGTTCACTCCCATCTGGCTTCAAATGCAGATCTCATACATTTTTACACACATAGTACCTCCATGACCATGTTCAATTCAAAAATAACCTATTGGGAAGCCTTCAACCTATCCAACTCAAATACCCAGAAGGCACACACTTACCTCCCCATCAACATAAACAAACTGCGCAAACTAGCCCATAGATTGAAACTAGCACCTAAACACACAGACTTTCTTCTCAAAATTAACCTTGGTAGCCTCTCCACTGCTATATTTCTTAATAGAAGAGGCTTCCACATAGATCCCATATGTTGTCTCTGTCTTTCCAGCCCAGAAGATATGGACCATATCCTTCGCCTTTGTCCGGTCTGGCAAGGACTAAGACAAAACTTCCGGAAACACATTGATAATAATGGTCCAGATCTAACATCTCTTGAAGGGGTTTTAAATAGAGGCATTTTCACTGAAATCAGGCTCACCACCTACATAAACTTTGCCATCTGGTTGACTAGATGCAAGGTGATTTTTCAAAAATTACCGCTTAACGAAATCAATAACTGCTTCCTCAGCATAATTAAAAATATCCAAGAAACAGACAAGAGAGAGGCCGATCCATACCTGGCCATACTAACCTGGGAATTCACAACTGGTCTAAACAGCACCTCTCCAACCAACCCCTAAATAATTTATATGAAAATATCTATTATGATTTAATATCTTATTATGATTTAATAAAACCCTCCAACCATAACTTGCCAAAACAGGGTTTACTAACAAAGGTATTTCATTATAGACTAGATGATTAATATTCACCTTGCATCCACAGGTTATATTCTACTGACTTTTGAATCATTTCTTCCTTGTATATACCACCCTGTAACCTCGTCTAGTTATTTCTTGTTATTTTTTTTATTTTTATTTTTTTTGTAATCACTTATAGGTCAAATAAAATTATCTTGAAAGAGAAAACATGCTAAGCAGTAAATAAAATAATGTTCAAACCAGTTATATGATTTTGTGATAGAATCAAGAAAAGAGAAAGAAGTTTTTTTGAATTACCAAATACATACATAAAAATAAAACTGTTGAATATTTATTATTAGCTTACAGAAATACAATTTACAAGCAAATAAACATAATAATGCATTTAATAGAAGCAATGATAAATCTGCTTCATATTAAAACTTTAAATTATATATATATATATATATATATATATATATATTTAAATATATATTTAAATATTGTAATATATATTAGATATATATATATATATATATATATATATATATATATATATAAATTATCTAATGAGCTTGACAATAGCTTTTAATAAGTTTTTCAGAATATCCCCAACTCCAGAACGGTTTCTTCTTCTGGCTTTCTCACTGAGGTGCTAGAATATTTAACCATTAGATTTAAAATACCAGGTTAAGCCCAGAACTTTATTTAATCTTTAACTATTAAGTAGATAATCTGAAATTTTTAGATATCCATATGTCTTCAAATCCACCTATCTAACTTAAATAGCCATATGAGACTGAACTAAGTTCACGCACATCATATATTAAAAGCTTTAGCAAAATAAAATCACCAAAGCCTAATAGCAAAAATATAATTGCAAAGATATCAAGTCATATATCACATGATCTAATTTAACAAGCTTGTAATACAAGCTTGTATTACAAATGTTATCTAATAAGCTTTCAAATAGCTCTTAACAAGCTTTTCAGAATATCTCCGACACTAGACTGGTCTCTGCTTCCAGTTTCCTCAGTGAGGTGCTAGGATATTTATGCATTAGATTTAAATATTAGGTCAAGCCCAGCACTTTATTTAATGGTTTACTATTAAATAGAAAATCTGAAATTTTCAGACATCCATATGTCATCAAATCTAGCTATCTAACTTAAATAGCCATATGGAACTGAACTAATTTAAGATACACCAAATATTAGTAGCTCTAGTAATATAAAATTGCCAAAGACTTAATAGCAAAAATATAATTGCAAAAATATCAAGTCATATATCACATGACTTAATTTAACAAGCTTGTATTGCAAGCTTGTATATTAAAATGTTATCTAATAAGCCTGCCTGTAGTTCTTTATAACCCCAGTGCCAGACTGGTTTTTATATTGGATTTAAAATACCAGGTCAAGCCCAGAATTTTATCTAATGGTTAACTATTAAGTAGAAAATGTAAAATGTTCAGACATCTATATGCCTTCAAATCCAGCTATTTAATATAAGTAGCCATATTGGGATGGAATTAAGTTCAGATACACCACATATTAATAGCTTTAGCAATATAAAATTTCCAAAGCCTTAATAGCAAAAATATAATTGCAAAGAGATCAAGTCAGAAGCAGAAACTGGTCTGGTATTGGGGATATTCTGAAAAGTTTGCTAAGAGCTATTGGCAAGCTCATTAGATAACACTTATACTAGGTCATGTGATATATGACTTGATTTCTTTGCATATATATATATATATATATATATATATATATTATAACAAAACCTGTATTTACCTCTCACTAAACATGTATGTACTATCGAATATGTATGAGGCATATTAATATTTAATTAATTAATTTGACCTAAAAATATTATTATTTAAACTTATGGGTTATTCTCACAACTGTAATATATCCCCAATGCATATTTATGGTCGTCCTAAGGACACCAAGCACCAAACTTATACGGATATAAGTATTATGCGAAGTGGATATATTACCAACAATAATACTATTTACGGAATGTGAGAGAGGTTTTGACCATCAGATAGCTCAGTCTCATGGTCAGGTGATGTCACAGCCATGAGTAGCCATGAATGGGGTAAAGAGTTCACTTTTATTTTTAATTTTAAACCTAAAAATATCTAAAACAATCGTAAACCAAATAAATGGATTTATAAATAATCAAACTGAGTCAATACTCTACTTTCTTGATATATATTTATTTAAAATTATAAAAACAATATTTAGCACTCTGTCATTTTTAAATTGCAATCATACATCATTCTCTCATAGATCTCACAACATATCTTAAGTAGCGAAGATCGATTCTCTGAAAATTTGTATCATATGACTTTTAACACTCGTTGCTTTCTTACGTCCATAATGGAACGAAGCTTTAAAGAAGTATTATGAAGTTAGTTCACAAGTCACCTTCACTGATTATTAAAAACACAAAAATTTTCTTTTTATAAAGAAGATTTTAAAAGATCAATGATAAAAGTTATTTACCTGCTTTCCTGGGAAGTAGCAGAAGCAATTTTTATTTATTTGTTATATAGTTCCGTTCCGCAGGTAATTAGGCCATTCGAGGTAGCAATTTTAGATTTTTATGTCCATTGGCTGATGAGGTTTATTTGATTCCATTCTGGAAATAAGTGTTGTTCAAGGCATCATGGTTTTATGGAGGCAGCTGCAGTAGGTTGAATTCAGGGGACTGAATCCGATGCAGCTCCTCTTACCCCGTCATGTCTGTTGAAACCGCCATTATATTGTTTTAAATATTAACTCATTTAGTTGTTTACTATTGTAGCTCTGCCTGAAAAAGATCCTTTGCATTGTGGGTGGCTCACTTTTATAGCCCCCTCCATTGTTTCTAGAAGCTTCTTTTTTACCTCACTTCCGATCTTCAAGGTGGAATAACCAGATCCGTTAGACATGTGCTAACTCATGTCGTAGTTTCTATTTTAATATAACAGAACAATAAAATCCCACTCTGCCAGAAAACTCTAGTTTTTTCAACATGAAACAAAAAATCTCATTTCTGTCTTTTCACTACTTAATTCATTTATACACACATTTATCACACACACATATATATCATTTAAAATGACAGAGTCCCCCCCCCATGTTTATGTATTTATAACCACCACCATGTAATAACAAAATTAAATATTATATATATCTTTACATCTATATATGTCTACTGATTAAATACTTTATTTGTGACTGGGTTCGAACCCATTCTGTCACAATATATATATATAATAATTGAAATAATAAATTTAATGGTTTACAAACTATTACAAACAATCTTTAAATCCGCAGAAGTACTTTCGGTTAATTTCTTAAATCTGCCTCAACTGCCATTAAATTAAAAAAAAAAAGCGGAAGCAAATGTCATCAATTCAAATACCATGAATCTCATATTTTAATGTTAGCAGCTTGTCAATTTATTAAATAAATAAACAACTGCTAACATTAAAATATGAGATTCATGGGATTTGAATAAATTGACAAGCTGCTAACATTAAAATATGAAATTTGTGGGATTTGAATTAATGATGTTTGCTTTCACTTTTTTTTTAATTTAATGGAAGTTGAGGCAAGTTTAAGAAATTAATCAAAAGTACTTCTGTGGATTTAAGGATTGTTTGTAATAATTTGTAAACCATTAAATTTATTATTTCAATTATAATTACAATTTTGTTTTTAATTAATGGACATATATATATATGTTCAAAAGATGGCGCTTTACCAAAACCACCAAACAAGTGTAAAATTTGTTTACATAAACGAAAAAAGAGTCAGAATTAACTACCTCTTTCATTTGCTCACCCCCAGATCAGCTGATTTCAAGCTGGTTTGCTGGAAAATGAAAGAGGTAGTTAATTCTGACTTTTTTTCGTTTATGTAAACAAATTTTACACTTGTGCGGTGGTTTTGGTAAAGCGCCATCTTTTGAACATAAATAACAAGTGATAGCAGGTTACGTGAGTAACTTGTTTTTGTTTTTCATAAATGTACCTTTAAAGTTTTCTTGCAATGATATATATTGCAGAGACTTTGATTATATGGTGATACTGAACTGAGATCAGACCCATATAAATATCTGGCTTGCTAGGCTGAGTTTGAAGACTTTACCGGTCTGAAAAATTCACGCTTGCAATCTGATAGAAATGTTTTGCATAAACACTTGAGAGTCAGTGTTTAGATCTAGTTTCTATACTCTATCCCTCACTGAGGAGAGCAAACCAGCTTGAAATCAGCTGATCTGGGGGTGAGCAAATGAAAGAGGTAGTTAATTCTGACTCTTTTTTCGTTTATGTAAACAAATTTTACACTTGTTCGGTGGTTTTGGTAAAGCGCCATCTTTTGAACATAAATAACAAGTGATAGCAGGTTACGTGAGTAACTTGTTTTTGTTTTATATATATATATATGGATATATATATATATATATATATATATATTGAACTGGGTGGAGGTGTTTATTTAGATCTCAGATGGAGTAAACAAACTCTATATTATTTTGACTCTTTGAATAAAATAACTTGTGAAACAATATTGTAAAACTTTTATACAAAATATGATACACTTATAACTTATATATTTGATTTACACCAATGCGATTTAAATAGTGCTCCACCATGGCCCCTTAGGAAGAGAAGAATAATGCCCAGACAGCACTTGTTTCCATGTCAGATATATATATATATATATTGTAACGTTTATTTATATACGTTACAAATATATTGGCATTTGGTAAAAGCTAAAAGAGTAAATTTAGATTTTTTTTTGATTAGTATAATTTTTGTTAAAATGTGCAATGAAGGTTAAAATTGTCATTCTTATTTTTTTTTATCTAATTGGAAAGAATAAATGACATACAGATTACTAATCCAGATAAATTAAAAGAATTCCAAAAGTATAAGCTAAAAGAAAAATATTTTAGCTAATTAAAGATGGAAGAATAATGCTAAAAAAAAAGAGAACTTTGTAACTTAAATTTAAGAGATAGTGTATAAGATTATTATCTTATACGCTGATAAAAAGACAAAAGAGTGTGCAGAAGTTCCAAAAATGGAGCGCGATATAAAAAGGAGATGACAACTTCAATCTGGGTCTTCTCTTTTACTTCTAGTTACGTCTCTGAAAGTTGGAGGTTTCCACGAGCATAACCTGTGGCAAGAAATATACTTCTACACAGGTATGCCCCTTGCTGTACCAAGCTGTCACGCAAACATGGAAACGGGACTTGTGAAGACCGCTTTTTGCAATATAAGGGTCACTACAACCGTGCCTTTTCTCCAGCTATAGAACGGAACAATAATGGAAGACGCCGGCAGGAGAGACCAATGGAAATTCTCATGATCTGGGATCCCCTAAACCTACATGAACTTACCGGTAAGTTAAGAATAAATTTTCCTGATAGTGACTTAAAAGTTTGCAAACAATTATTTATCTAGGCTTAGACTACCATCCTGATATAGACTTTTCGTATTCAAGGGACTTTCTTATATAGAATTTTATACAAGATCTTGGAACATTATTAAATTGCGTTCATTATTTAATCTAACTGTTTTTGTTAATCGATTCATTATCTGGATTAGCATGTGTGTACTTTCCAGTTTAGTTAATTCGTAATTTAACTTATAAATATTTTAGTTTGTTAGAATAAAAGAGATTATACTTTTATCAACCTTTTTCATTGTGCGTTATTAATAATGGTTATTATTCTTTTTAGTATTAAAGTTATTATTAGTTTAATAAGATTTAAAAGTAATTTACCTTGCCAATATGTTTGAATAAGCCCAGCAATAATAATCTCAAAAAAAAGATAATTCTAGTTTACCATAAAATTACCGATTCTTAAAATCTAAGACCAATAATCTTAAAACTATTAATTCTCGTTACGGTAGGAGGTAATACCGATTTGTTTAAAAGCATTTTTTCTGTTTAGTTTACGAGTTACCATATGTTTGACGCAGTCTCAGTGGGTCTAACGACTCTGGCGCCCTCAAGTAGAAATTAAAAACTGGTTCTGCTCATGATAGTACTCGGTAATAGTTCTAGGCCGAAGTTGATCAGGAAAAATAGCTGTGTTGAGAATAGAAATACAACTTTCTTTTTTCTTTTGATACAGCTTGATCAACTCACGCTCAAATATAAATTTGAGGCGTATAGAGGCCTAGTAATAAGAAAAACGTTACAATATATATATATATATATAACTAGGACTATGTTTGAAGGGCACAGACATTCTCGGCTGCCAAATTTAACACCTATCATTCAAAGCACTTCTTTTGTTTTGGAGTACACCCCAGGCACCAGTTAGCTATAAGAACTAACACTTAAAATATCCCAAGTAGCTCAATCAAAAGTAATACAATAACAAATTGTTGCTTCAATTAGAGGTAAAAGAATTGATCGACAAGCATTACGTTTAAAGATAATTTATTTTAACTTAACATTTGTTATTCAAATTTTAATTACCTTTATAAATCATAACTAACATAATCAATGGTATTTTTATATATAATGATCACACAACACTCTAAATTCATACACTAAAATAGAATATAACAAAAGCATTAAATAATACATGGCATTTAAAAACACGCACATCATAGTTCATTATATATGGTTATAGAGTTCATTTATTAACTGACTCTGAGGGGTTTCAAATTATTGCAATGACTACTTTAATATCAGAAATGGAAATAATGAAAGTTACTCATTACCTATAGGATTTGAATGTTGACTACTTGCTGGTTGTTTCAACATGTGAAATACTTTCTACCTAATTGGATTTGATGTTTTCTGGAGGTTTAATGCTTATTATTCCATTGCATTATTCTTTGTGACAGCTAAACATTCCTGGTGATTTTTTCAGTTGTTTGGCAGGCATCACTTTTACCAGGCAAATTGCTGTTTTATTGGACTCAAGTTTGGAGCTGATCATATGTTTCTGACAATGATTAACTCTGCATGATTGTAAAATTGATTGATGGACTGATTCATTCTGATTGTAATCTCAACTGATTGAAAATGCAACAGACTGCACTCTGAAAACCAGATTATTTATGGAATGACCTATTGTCACTTTGTTGTCCACTAGCTGTATCTGTTATTGAAATTCTTCCACTGTTTTTGAATACATTCCTTCAATAAGGTTTCAATCCTGTTGTTTGAGATCTTTTAATTAGTAGCCATTGTAAACTTGTTGTTTGGTGGATTTTGTTTAACTTAGTAGCCATTGCAAATTCTGTTTATATCATTTATGAGCATATTAAATATTTAAATCTTTGAAAGAATTCCAATCACATGCTTTCATTTGTTTTCTTTTCAATATTTTTAACATGCACACATTTATCACTCATTATTTACACACATGTATATTTTATTCATTTTATTTTATACTACTTTTTTTAATATTTTTTAATTTGACACATGTTTATCATTGGCCTTGTTTAATTATTATAAAAAACCAATAGATATCATTATGTACTTAATATATTAAAGGTTAAAATGGATTGTATTACATTGAGGAGAGTATAGATTATTTGGTGAAATTATTTACTTGTAAATAAAAATATGAACTGTATACTAGCTGAAATATATATTGCATTATTTTAACAAACCAATGAGCAATGTTTCTAATTTGGTCTTTGATGAAGACATTTGACAAGACAAAACTTCTAACTTCTCAGTATAAAATGTAAACATTGCAAGTCAGGCTGTCTTGCTAATGCACAGAATACAATGTTAAACAGATTACTAGTTTATAAAATATGTGTGAATACCACAAGCGAATAGACTCATAAGTTAATCAGACATTAACTTTGGCTATCAGGAGTTTAGGATTATTGGAGGTCTATTATATATTTTTGGAATGAAATAGAGACAACATGATTATCAAAATTGACTCAATTTATTACTTTGTGATAGAAAACCATTAAAAATAATACATATGGTTATGCTAAAATAATATCTTTACTGGTTCCAATATTTTGGGATTTAATGGGTTAAGACATGCAACCGATAGTTTTATTAGCAGTGATCTTAATGTTTTACTTTCATGAAGTGTCCCATAAAAGACCAGTCACTTTAAATGGAAGTTTAATAGTTTTTTTATGGTTTGACCCTAAATCTTAAAACACAATATTTTAATAAATTGTAAACAATTCTCAGTTTATGATGGACAAAACTGATTATAATGAGTATTTCTATTTTTTTTATCAAACTGAAATTTTTTTTATATCAATTACTGCATCATGAAATATCCTATTATAACATAAAAGAATAGATTCAATCAATATTTTTTTCGTATTTTCTATTGGTTCCAGTCATTGTTTTCAGAGCTGAATAGATTTTGTCTATTACAATGTAAATTCCATTGGTTAAAATGGTCACTGAAAATTTGACTTAAAAATAATATTTCAGCAGAAAAGAGGTGACAACATTGTACCAAATAAAATAAAAATTAGAGATTACTCTATACACCTTATTCATCTGAGTAAAAATTCGTTTTAAATATTGATCCATATTTTGATAACATTTATATACTCATAACATAAATAATTTTTATTAGTCTTTCACTAGGCTAGAAATTATCCATTTAGTAAATAACATTTCCGTAGTGTCATTTTCACTACACCACTTTCTTGCAAGGTAGGGATGGGTGTGGAGAAGTGTAATCATAAACATATGATCAAAGACATGTAAAAACATATATGATGGCCATGATGCGTGAGAGTGGTGTAGTGAAAATTACATTACAGAAGTATTATTAAATTGATAATCTCTAGTATAATTAATGAGTATAAAAGTTATGAATATATTTTCATCAAGTGGTTTGTGTCAAAGATGTCATGGCAATAAATTTGACACTGATCTGAACCATCTGATGAGTACTGGTTCAGTATGAAATGCATATATTGAAGATCATTTATCTTTTTTATGTGTGTGATCATGTCTACTGGTTGTATGAGATAGAGTGGATGGCTGAAGATTGCTCAAAAGTCTATGCTCAAATCCTCTATATTACATCTAGACTCCAAGTATATAAAATATATTCGTTTTTAAAATATTACAAATAACATGTAGTAATTCCCTATCTATATATACTGAACAATTATAAAGATGTGTAAGAAAATATGATCTGGCTCAATTGATGAGTACTGAATTAGCATATAATGTGCATCTTGTGAATCATATATCTTTTTCACATGTCTATGGTCATATATATATATTCTTTGTATAATAAAGCAATTAAAATTTTCAATGAATATAGGATATACAAATCAATAAGATGACAGCCATAACAATATGAAAGTAGAAGTTTAAACATATGGCATATGTAATGGCTATGTGGTTGAATGATATCATTTGAATTATCTTGAATGATCTTTATGCAATCTTTCTGGTTGTAGAAAACACACTCATAAATTCACTGATATGCTTAGAATAATTGGAAGTCTTTCCAATTGATACATCAATTTTGCTCATACTATTATACTGTGCATGTTTTAGATTTTTCTATTTTCATTATTTGGTTTATGTAAGATTGTTGTGTTGTTAAAGAAAATGACTGATCTGTTAGAATAAAGTTAAGACAACCAACGTGATATGGACATTTCTATTTAACCTAGAATCCATATCTAAAAAACTGTTCCATGGTTTTTTTTATAGTATCACAGAGAAAAGATTACTATATGATTTTACAATTTTTATTATTTTCTAATTAGCAAAAAAATAATCTTAAGCTTTTCTATTGTATTGGTGGTGGAGATTCTGTGGAATTTGATTTGTTTTCTATTTTACAATTGGTTATTGCTTAAATATATTAGTTTTACAAGAAAAATAAAGTTTAGACCACATTAAAGAACATTATCCATCCATTCTAATTATTGATACTAATAAACACATAGTTAACTGAAATTCTCTATCAAGGAACTCAAGAGAAAAAAGTTTTTGAGATATTTCAAGATCTTATGAATATTGTTGATTGAAATATTAATATTTATATGTTTTGTTGCCTAGACTTGATGTTTTTGTTGGAAAAATCTCAGTATCATTTTACATGTTTTTAAAATATCTATCTATCTATCTATCTATCTATCTATCTATCTATCTATCTATCTATCTATCTATCTATCTATCTATCTATCTATCTATCTATCTATCTATCTATCTATCTATCTATCTATCTATCTATCTATCTATCTATCTATCTATCTATCTATCTGTCTATCTGTCTGTCTGTCTGTCTGTCTGTCTATCTATCTATCTATCTATCTATCTATCTATCTATCTATCTATCTATCTATCTATCTATCTATCTATCTATCTATCTATCTATCTATCTATCTATCTATCTATCTGTCTACCCATCTACCTGTCTACCCATCTATCTATCTATCTATCTATCTATCTATCTATCTATCTATCTATCTATCTATCTATCTATCTATCTATCTATCTACCTACCTACCTACTTACCTATCAATCTATCTATCTACCTACCTATCTATCTATCTATCTATCTATCTATCTATCTATCTATCTATCTACTTACCTATCTATCTGTCTGTCTATCTATCCATCTATTTATCTATATATCTATCCAACTGTTATCTACTTAGTTGTAAATATTTTTATCTTTTTTTTACGTAAATATCTATTATGGATATTAGACCTCCAAACTGTAAACATTATCATTGTTGTTGTTGTTGTTGTTGTTATTATTATTATTATTATTATTATTATTATTATTATTATTATTATTATTATTATTATTATTATTATTATTATTATTATTATTATTATTATTATTATTATTATTATTATTATTATTATTATTATTATTATTATTAACAGCAAACGAAATATGCTCTGAAAATAAAAAGAGCGACCAAGACTGGTTAACTCAAATAGTTTTAATCGTCATTGGAGCATGTGTTGGATTGCTTCTTATTATTGCAATAATACTTCTTATCTGGAAATCTAAAAGTAAACAGGTATTATGATGAAAATTGTGTTTGTCCATAGCTAGTTGATAAATACTTAACTAAAAACATAACACAAGGATAGATAGACAGATGGTAGATAGATATACAGAAACATAGATAGGCTGAAAGATTAACATACAAATAAATAAATAGTTGTATAAATGTTTAGCTGTAGATAGTTAGATAGATGGATGGATATATAGATATCTCTATAAATAGGGAATGAATTATGATAATTAAAAAAAGATAAATAGATAAATTAGATAGATAGGAATGTAGTTTCATAATAAATTAATGAATAGATATATAGTGCATACAATTGCAAATATGTAGATTAAACATATTTGATATTAACATCTGTAATAAATTGTTTTCCATAGTTATTTTAATCTGCCTTTTATTGAAAACCCATTGACATAGTGATTTTCTGAAAGGTTTGGAATCTGGTATCTTATAAATGCTGGTTTCATTTCATTTTCAATTGTTTTTGATTAATTCCTTAATGGTATTTTTTACTGTCATTGTTTCTCTTCTAATATCTTTTGAAAATGCTATTACTTTAATTTGTTAGTAATCTATGGATGTATTTGTGAATTTTTACAAAAATATGTATTTCAGTACATTTTAATTGTGTGCTATTAATTTAAGTTGTCAGCTAATTAGCTACAACATAACGTTTTCATTAATTGAAATCATCTTTTCCCATAACTAGACCCTCATGGCTTTGTCTAGTTAATATTTGATAACAATCTCGCTAGGCATTTATTATTATCATTTTTAATCATTATGACTCATTGCTAAATAAAGATCTCTTCATCTTAATCCAGTTGTTGTAATCCCTATTCTCTTTTTTTGCATAACAGGTTAGCAAACTTCCTTATTTCAATCATCGACCTCACAAGTGATCGCTTTTTAGATCTTTTACAATCCCATAGCTTCCAGTGTAAAACATCGATTATTTATCTGTTGTCATCTCTTCTAGAAAATTGTCCAGCTCATTTCTATTGTAGTCTCTCAGCTCTTTCACTAATTCAGTCATATCTGTGTGTTCACTTTTCCATGTAATTTATTTATCATCTCTTCATATTATTTCTATTATTTATATTTTAATACTTCGTTGAATGGTTAACATTTCTGTATTGCCGATTTCGAAAAATCCTAAGATATTTTATTGTTGCTGTAGGAAATTGGGGACTAGAAAAGTAATAAATAAATCGAGAACTTTTTATGTTAACCTGAATCAGTTATTTTTTTATTTATGAATAAATTTTGACAGTTTACGATGTTATATAATCCAGTAAACTTTATTAATAAACAGTTTTAGTAATAGTAATATCGTGCAAAGAAATTAAGACAACTTTTTCCTTGAAATGAAATAAATTAAAAACTACTATAAAACGCTTCATACATAAGAACATTGGAAACATGTATTGCTATAACTCTAATGCATTTTCCATGATGTTCAGACTTAACAAAAACAAGTTTATATTTAAACTAAAAATAAAAAAAACTATAATGCAGGTGAAATATATAATTTTATATTTACCTTTTATTTTCATTTTAAATAAAAGGCGTTGCCTTCGACAAAGTTGCTAGCATAGAGCATCCCTATGTAGTCTTGCCTAATGTTACAAGCTTTGTGGGTAACACTTTTATAAGAGAGCTTCAAAAAATTTAGCCACAGAAAAGAATGGACCGCGATAAGTTGTAAGAATAAAAATAATGACAGTTGTCACTCTGTGTTTATTTTTTATATATGCATCTTATTATAACCAATAATCTTTCTAAACAAATATATATATATATATAGAAATGAAAAACGATTGGTATATATATATATATATATATTGTGACAGTCAGATTATGTATGCTGGTTTAACCTAGTTCGAGTCCTAAGCGAAAGTACCTCGAGGCCATTATACGCGAAATATTAAATAAAGAATATAATAACCTCTGCCCTATTTCGCCTATTCTCGGGGCTAATTCACGAACCAACAACACCATCTGAGCCACGCATAAATTATTTTTCAACCGGCCACAAAGCTTAGCAACAGCGGTAGAGACATGGACGGGAAATCCTAAGGAGCTAAATAGTTAAATGTGTAAAGTACATAAAAAGATGTGTTGGTGTTTGCGTTTTGCGTGCCTGGATCATTGAAAAATAAAAATAAAGCATTTAATATAACTAAGAAACTCAAGTTTTGATGATTAAATAATGTTTAATTAATGGCTTTAAAATATGAATAAGGCTTTAATGGGCCTCCGCTATTCCCCTAAATTACTGCAACAAACTAATTAGGTAATAAAAAGAAAACAAGTTAATAGGTTTGCGGTCAAATTCTTTTCTTCCCAATTTTATAAAAAAAAATTCCAACTCGATCTTCTCGATAAAGTACGATAGATAATAACAACCTTTCGCAAAGCATTTCTTATGGCTTTGCGCGAAAAACCGGGTTTAAAATTAACTTAGAAAGTATATAGCTAAATCAAATATACGTGACTAGCTAATGGCAGACAAAAAAGAGGTGTTATCAAAAAGATCAAGTTGGCACACAAAAGAAACTGACTTGGATTTAATTAACAACATAAATAAAATTGGAAAGTGATTTCAAATGACAAAAAATTAACTATTAAATTTAACCGCAACGAAATACTAAATATTTACAATGGTTAGTAAGGAAGAATAGCGAAGGTAAAAAGGTTACATATAGCTAGATGATCCCAAAATATATTTAAGGTTAATTCATAAAATGTTTACATAGCAAAAACATATATTTCAATACAACAATAAAACAATATGAATCATTAGTAGCATACGAGATAGTTTAATTTAGGAGATACGATACCGTCCTTTTTCCGTGATGTTCCTTACGGCGTCCGTGGCTTGATCCGACCGACGATAGGTGTTTGTCCGGACAATGAAAATATGAAGTATGGCTTCCATGAAAAGTTCTCCAGACACGGCATAGAGTTCATATGGTTATTGATTGGATGTTAAGGCATTTTGGATGGTATTTAGGAACCTCGGGATAGGCAAAGCTATGATTTGCCTAGCCAAGCATATCCATTTTCCTCAAAATACGGTTGGTTTTAACTGGAGCAGGTTCCAACTTCTCCATTGTTTGAAAATGACAGCTGTATATATTTTTATTTGTAGCACAAGCTAAATGTGAAGCAAAATCTGACGGATTTCTCCCTAGAGAAATCTGAATGCACTTTCCAAAAAGCTTGGAAATAAAACAGCAAGAAAAATCTTAATAAATCGCCTTCACAAGCAAAATCAGAATCAAACGACTCCTTCAAAAAGAAAAGTCTGAATAATAAATCTCTTTTGTTCTCCCTACTATTTATACTTTCTCTGCCAGCTACCTTCCATTGTTTGTATGATCTGAGATCTTGATAAGCCCCCCCTTGCTGCTTTGTTTCAAAACAACACGTTCTAAAAATAACTTCAATTTTTTACTCTAACTTTCTTACTTTAAAGTTGGAATTCTATTAATTAAAAAGCAAGAAAGAAAATGCCATCTTTAATTAGACTTGAACGGCTCACTAATTAAAATATACATTCTTTCAGAAATGTTGGTGGGCTTATCTCAAAATCAAATCATACTAAATATTTTAATAAAATTTGAACAACAACATATTATTATTTTACAATAGAATAAGCATTTTATCTCAGCAGAATTTTGCATTACTCATATATATACGCTAGATGTATATATATGTATGTTTGACTAATAGGTTAAGCAATTTTTATCAATAGAATGAAATTTATTTAAAATAAAATATTTAACTGTAATACACATTTAATAAGCATAACTATTTTCAACTCTAATGCAAAACCCTGCTGATATTGAACTATAAACTTAATTTAGGTCTACAATATTAATTAAGTTTATAGGAAGATGTGAAGCATGGATCGGACTTCAGATCCATTGCTTCAATATATATATATATAAATGAAAAACGATTGGTGACGCTTTTTGTTACAGCAAAGTCAATGATATTATATCAGATGTTCAGGAATTTAAGCAAGTCATTAAGTGCAGTTCTATTATGAAGTCAAACAACGAGAGTGTTTCATTACCTTATATTTACGACTGGTTTTAGATCAGATGAAAATAATATCTCAAATTCTTCACAAAAACAGAAACCACATATAGGAATAACTAAAGCTGTTCCATACGTGCATCTGATCAAAATTAAATAACCATTTCAAAGTCTTGAATATTTTTCAAGTTGTTGAATTTTTATTTATAGGAAAATCAATTAAAACCACACTAAAAATAAATGTCATCAAATGTCTTTTTTAGATTATTTATGTTTTCTTGATACCTCTGGATCAAATAGTTTGCACTCAAATTTCCCCTCTCACTATTTCTTTACAGCTAAGTGAGAGTGAACTTTGATGTCAAGTTGCAACATCGATTCAAATTTTCTGCTGTTGTTTTTAATAAGTTAAAAGGTAAGGTATTTTTTCACAGAGAAATAACTACAGCAATCAAGTTAGTTGTACATAGAGGTGTCATTTTACCTAATTTATTGTATGGAAATGAGATGAACACCTTATTGAACAACATAAAGGTATATTAGAGAAGTTTCCTTTATGAATGTTTCATAAAAATTTAATGGCACGATCATAAACCAAAGAATATGTTGTTCAACTTGTTGGATATATTTATAGATTCCACAATTGTAAAATTACATCCTTATTGGATTGAACATTAATAATGAATGATCAAGGCAAAATGTCTTAAAAGGTGATTTTGGTGATATTAAGTATAGTTAGTGTGAATGAGGTAGACCCATGTATATTATAGACCCATGTATATTATAAGGATTATCTTAAAACCCTCTAGAGAAGTGCTAGCCAATTATTTCCATTCAGATAATGCTGCAAAGAATGGAGTACATAAGAGGTCTATAATTGGATGAGGCATTGACATATTTAATAAGAAAAGTTTTTGCTCATGGAGTTAAAATATACATAGTAAAATATCAAGTCAAGAGAAAAATAGGCCAGTATGTTGTATATGTAGAAGTACTTGTTGGTCACAGATTGATTTCTATAATCATTGCAAAACTCATCTCTAGAACAGTTTTTTCTCATTTTTTTGAATTAGAATATATATATATTATGATTCGATGTCTGTATCATTTTTTTGAATTAGAATATATATATATTATGATTCGATGTCTGTATTTTAATATATATATCATAATTTTTAACAATTGTCAATCCACTGTTGAATGAAGATCTATCCATGTTCAATGCAGTTTATCTGATCTGTAGTCTTTTTCCTTTACATCATCATTGCATACTTCCTTATTTTATCTAGCTATCTTACACATGGTACTTATCTTGATCTTTTACAATCTCTGAAAATCTAGTTTAAGATTTCAACTATCCATCTGTTGTCATCTCATCTGGCATTATGTATCACCTAAATCCATTTAATTCTCTTAATGTCAGTATCACCTGATTGTTCTTTTACTAATGTATTTTATTTTCAATATCTTCTTGTTACTCCTAATATCATCTATCACTACTTTGTTAAGTGGTTTAAAGTATCTGTATGTCTCTTCTGTTAAGTGTCCAAGTCTCAGATCCATATGTAAGAACTGGTAAAATACATTTTTTTACTATTAAGTTATTTTGACCACAACTCCAAACAACTGCATGATTGCCATCTTATATAATAATAAATATATGATCATGACATATTTTTAGCAATGGTATTTAAGTAGTTAGCCTAATAAAAATATTTTGATAAAATGTGGATAATTCTAAACATATAATAACACTCATAAAATGGAGCATGAAAAAAAAGATGATTTATTTCTTTACCCAGATTTGCAAGTGTTTTTAAATCTTGGGTGCCATGTAGACCAAGACATCTAACTAATATCCACCATACTATTTCTAGCTGTTATAAAAATGCTCTTAATGGCAAACACATGGGAAATATAAATCTGAAAATTGGATTTTAGTTACTACAATAATAGAATCGATAATCGTGATGTAATGTGGAATGTTTGACTTTAATTAATGATTGCCCATTATGACTTATATACTATAAATTAAGATAATTGAAATGAGAACTACTAATAGAGAAAACAATGACTTTATTTACATAAACATAATAATATAACAAAGGAACATTTTATAAAGTAATAAATTAACAAGTATATAAATGGTTGACTGCCTGGTAAATATACAAATCACAACTTGTCTAATACGTTTCTTAATAGTTTTAAAGAAGTTAATGAATGTGATAATTATTTTAAATCATGTAATGTAGATAAGAGATGTATTATGGCTCTAAATTCTCGCTCATAAATTCATTTTTTAGAAGAGGGCATGGATATTAGTTTATCCTTTTCTATCATTCCTCACTAAGGTTATATAATGTGTATCGTATATTGCTTGTGGCTATTTTTATTTACGAATTAGAGCAGAAATATTAAATGAAAGTTTTAAAACATTCTTTATTCAAAAATTTCCTTTTTTAAACATTTGCATTGCCAAATAAAAATATTCACTCATATATCTGTGCTTTTATGGAATAAATGCATGTATGTTATGAACAACAAAGGTGCAAACAATTATACTAGATTGTGATTTTGGATAAATTTAAATGTGGAATCACTAATAAAAACTTTAAAAAGTATATCTATAGTGTAATGATTGGTTCAGTGTTTTACAAGAAATTAAAATTAACAAAAAAACAGTCCTTGATTTGAGTGAGAATAATGTAGAAACCAGGGACAGAGGAATGTGGTAAGCAAAGCATGAGAGCACTGATGCAAGAAGATTACAAAAGATGCAGAATTAAGAATACATTTATTTTTGTTCTGTTATGAATAATAATTATTGCAACTTGATTCATTATTTGTACAAAATAAAAAAACAAACATATTAAAATAAACAATTACTTCTTGAAATATGATTTGTAAGTTGCAATTTTCTGCATTTTGTTTTCTCTTATGATATTTTTAGCTGTCTTTTCACACTGGGTTTACATGATGCATATTTCAAATTATGTTAATATTTCATGGAAAAATGGAACATCAGTTTCACTATTAATATCCATGTCATTAATATATATCTATTGTGTTGGCTACTTGTAGAATAATAAAAATAAACATAACTACAACATTTTTATTGGCTTTTTATAAAAATTTCTTAAATTTTCTATACCAAACAAAATTTAAAAACAATTTCAAGATTTCTGTCCATATTTTTATACCATTTGAAATTCTTGTAGCAATTATGGTTTAGTTTTAAAAAGACAAGTTAAAAAACAAAAGCAAAATAGGCAATACACTAATAAAATGCATAATATTTTTTATATATGATAAACTAATTTAAATAGAATCACTTAAAGCAATACTTATATTAGTACACACAACATGGTAAATCTACACAGTGACAAACTTTTAATGTGATAAATAAATGTGTCCATATGTGAATGAATGTTTATGTTTCTATGATATATTTAAATATAAAACAATACCATTTAAAAATATTTAGATAAAGATATATTAAAACAGAAAGTTTTAAAATTAATTGAATTGCTCTATAAACAATTAGGAAGAAATGATTACAACTAGTGAATTTCATTTCTTAGAAATTCACTAATTATTTTTTTTCTTTTTTTAAAAATGAAAAAGAAAAGTATGTATTGTGAATTACTTAATCATTTCTCTATTAATGTATTGATTCAAAAGATAAAATTTTGTCATCACTTATTGTTCTACCAGGAATTAGTTTTTTCACTTCTCTATGATGATGTCAATAATTTTTTTTAAAAAAAAACATTCTAAAAGATTTTACTAGGATAAATATAATTGAAACTCTTAAAGACTTTAAGTTAACTTGAGATTATAAAGGATATTTGTTTTTACATTTATATATATATATATATATATATATATATATATATATATATATATATATATATATATATATATATATATATATATATACTATATGATAGGCTGCAGAAAGGAGTTTGCTATTAACTGAAAGGAGACCCTTTGATTCCTCTTGGAGGCCTTAAAGGAACCAAGCAGGCAAATTCCTAATGTCCACTCCATACGTTCTTGTCATTGCAGCTGTTATTACTATGTGATTATTCATATAGTATATGAACATGGATGGGCTGCTCACCAACATGCATTAGCCAGTGTGGTGAGTTTATTGGTTTTTTACCTCTGAGTTTAAGATCAAGAAACACCATGGTCTTTCTTCTCAGTGCCTGATAAGGCAGAATGAATGTTTGTGTAAATGATAAATATTTTTCCAATACATATATACAATTATGACAGACAAAAATAAAGCATGGCCCTTATTCCCAGGAGGCTGTAAAGTCACCAACGAAGGCAGCGGTTGCCGAAGGCAAAGGGTGATAAGGATCCCCTGATTGCAGACCCAGGCTGCCATTTGATGATGACTTTTTATTTAGGTACTTACAACTGCAGATCACTTTCAAGTGAAGGAAGATTGCAAGAATTAGAAGAACTGTCTCTTATTAAATGGGACATTATTGGACTTTGTGAAGTTAGAAGAAAAGGAGAAGAAACAATTGATTTAAAAAGTGGACATATACTCTATTATAAAGGCACACATATTGGAAATACAAATAAAGTAGGATTCATTATAAATAAAAAGTGGAAGAACAATATCATGGAGATTGATGGTGTATCGGACAGAGTGGCAAGATTAGTTATACAACTTAATAGCAGATACCAAATGCAGATAATTCAGGTTTATGCCCCAACAAGTTCTCATAGTGATGAAGTAGTAGAAGATTTTTATATGGATGTACAAAAGGCTTTTGATCAGAGTAAACAACATTTTAAAATTGTTATGGGAGACTTTAATGCTAGAATTGGTAGACAAATGAAAGATGAAATTGCTGTAGGTAATTTTGGTTATGGTAATAGAAATGAGAGAGGACATAGACTTGTGGAGTTTGCAGAAAAAGAAAAACTTTATATTATGAATTCATTTTTTGAGAAAAATGTTAAAAGGAAATGGACATGGAAGCATCCAAATGAAGGTACAGCAGAATTGGATTATATTTCGACTAACAGAAAATACATATTTCAAGATTGTAATGTTCTTAATAAATTTAACACAGGAAGTGATCATCGATTAGTAAGGTGTAAGTTATGTGTTAATGTAAAACTAGAGAGACAAAAATTATTAAGAAAAACAATATTTACAGTTGATATTCCTAATCTTCAGAAACATTCTAACGAATTTAAATTAGAACTTACAAATAGGTTTTAAGTGTTAGGAGATTTTGAACATGATTCAGATTTGAATGAAATTCATAAGAAAACTGATACACTTTTAAAAGTGCAACAAAGATAGCTGGTAGAAAAAAGCAGCAATTGACTAATAAAATTTCTACTGAGACTAGAGAATTTATGAAGAAAAGAAGGAATATGAAGATATACAAAAATGATGTATTAAAAAGAATTGAATATCTCGAATTTTGAAAAATGGTACGGAAAAGAGTTGAAAATGATATAAGAAAGTATAACTGTGAAATAGCAAGGAAAGCTGTAGAAGAAAATAAAAGTCTCAAGAATGTTAAATAACATTTTGGTATTGGTAGGAAATTTATATCTGCAATAAGAAAAAAAAATGGAATTATTTATAAAAAGAGAGATGACATCATGAAATTGGTAGAAGATTTTTATCAAGAATTATATAGTAATAAAGAACAAGTACCTCCTATATCTTTTACATCTTCCGAATTGCCCAGAATTTTAAATGAAGAAGTGAGACATGCAATTAAATGTATGAAGAAAGGAAAGGCTCCAGGAAATGATGGAATTATAATTGATATATTAAAAAAATCAGATGAAGAAATAGAAACAATTTTAGCAAAGTTATATACCAAATGTCTAAATGATAAAGATGTACCGGAAGATTGGAAGAATGCAGTAATAATATTAATATTTAAAAAAGGTGATAAAGAAGATAATAGAAATTACAGACCTATCAGCCTTTTATCAGTTTTATATAAAATTTTTACCAAGATAATTACAACTCGTCTACAGAGAACTTTGGATTTCCACCAACCAAGAGATCAAGCTGGATTTAAAAGTGGTTTTAGTACAATAGATCATATCCAGGTATTGAGAAAAGTCATACAAAGAACAAACGAATATGAGTTGTCATTATGTTTTGGATTTGTAGATTATGAAAAGGCATTCGATTCTATACACATTTCTTCAGTGATTAAAGCATTGGATCATCAAGGTATAGATCCAGGATATTGTCATATTTTAAAGAATATTTATAAAAATGCAACAGCAACAATTAGATTACATAATGATACTGGAAAAATCAACATTGAGAATGGTGTAAGACAATGTGACTCCATATCTCCAAAACTCTTTACAGCAGTGCTACAAGAAGTATCTTGTGGATTAAAATGGGAAACTAAAGGAGTGAAAGTAAATGGAGAGTATTTAAGTCATTTAGATTTCGCAGATGATGTAGTTGTTTTTGCAAATAATGCTTCAGAGCTGCAGGAAATGTTGCAGGAGTTAGCAGATAAAAGTAGAAAAGTAGGACTAAAGATAAATGTTAAAAAGACTAAAGTAATGTTTAATCAATTTGCTCAAAATATGAAAATAAAGATTGATTATGAAGAATTAGAAGAAGTTAACAGTTACAATTACCTTGGTCAGATTATTAATACAGATGGAAACATAATGGAGGAAATTAATCATAGAATTAAACTTGGTTGGAGTGCTTTTGGTAGAAATAACTTGATACTAAAAGGAAATATTCTTTTGTGTTTGAAAAGGATGGTTTTTAACAAATGTGTTTTACCAGTTCTTACTTATGGATCTGAGACTTGGACACTTAATAGAAGAGCAATACAGAGACTTCAGACCACTCAAAGGAGTATGGAGAGATGTATGTTAGGAGTAACAAGAAGAGATCGAAAACACAATATATGGGTAAGACAACAAACAGGTGTTACTGACCTTATTGAAAAAATGAAAAGATTGAAGTGGAGTTGGGCTGGACGTATTGCTAGAAGAGATGATAATAGATGGACAATTGAAATTTTAAACTGGATTCCAAGAGATTGTAAAAGACCCAGAAAGAGACCACATGTGAGATGGATGGATGAAATAAGAAAATGTGCAGGGGTGTTGTGGAGAAGAGAAGCTAAAGATTGGAGAAGATGGATTAAACTTGGAGAGACCTTCATCCTGCAGTGGATTGATAATGGTTGATGATGATGATGATGACGACTATATGATATAGTTGCTTTAAAATTTTTACAAAAGAAAAACTAAAGTAAAATAAGTTCTATGGGTAATATAATTTAAATTTTATAGATTATTATTTGAATATTGATGATTTAGTATATGTGTAATTTGTTTTGGAGATTGTTATTTAATGTAGCTACTTTAAAGAATGTATGATGAATATTTATATAATGAATTACTTTTGTCATCTATAAATAAATTTGGTGAACTTATTTTTAAAATATTTTAAAAGAATGTTTGAATCTACAAATTCATTTAAATGATGGTCATAATCATAAAGACATAAATATAAAGGAATTGTATTAAGAACTCAACTTATTTTTAAATTAATTATCTCAATTCAAAAATCCACTGGATATTTTAAGTTAACTTCATAAAAATAATTTGACTGTTTCATTACCATGTTTAAGAATATCAGTAAGAATATTATTAATTATTTCTACAAATATAACTAGTATAGAGAGATAATTTTTGAAGCTAAAAATCATTAAAAAAATTATTTATGTTTAACAGTGACACAAGATTGGTTGGTAAATCTGTCAATGCTAATTATAGAGAAGGACATATGCAATATATTGTATCTAAATCAGTTTGGTAAAGCTCAAATAGTAGATTTATAATTATGTAATAATTAGATGGAATATAAACTCAGACATTTAAATTGTTTTCAGATATCCCCTCCACCTTATATAACCAATACACATTACCACATACATGTAAAAAGATAATTTAAAATACATATTTAATACTGAACTAGAATTTATCAGTTGGTCCAGATCATCACCCCCCACACATATATACAGTCAGTGTTCAGTTTATGTTAAAATAACAAATCGTCAAACTTTAATGGACAATCTTCAATTTACTCCATTCTCCAACTCTTGCATTAGTTATATAAGAAAGCTAAAGGGAGCTTGGAAATCTGTGTTCAAATCCTTTTTAATTGCATCTAAAATTCAATATATATATATAATATACTTGTATGTTAAATATTACAGATTCAGCTTGAATTATCCTCATCTGCCTTCTGTATATTTAAATGGATATGTTAAATGACTATACATGAGGAATAAAGTCAACATAAATATGATAACAATATTGGCATCAACAAGGTTTTGAAAATTCTGTCATGTGAAGTTCAAAATTTAAAGGGTGAAAAAGATTGAAGCCTGTCTATTAAATTCTGAACATTTGCTATATTAATATAAATTGGACTCTGATAGTATATGTGTTGATGATGGTGATCTGGGTTAACTGATAAGTGCTGATTTAGCATGAAGTAGTTATATTGGAGATCATTTATCTCTTTACATGCATGTAGTCATGTGCACTGGTTATATAAATGGAGTATTTTGCTGAATGGAGCTTTAAAGTCTTAGTTCAAATCGTCTAATTACATCTAATGTTTAGTATACGTAATATACTTGTATTTAAATTATTTAGTAGTATTTTTGTTATTTTTAATAAAACATTAAAACTTCATTGAATGGGGAGGGTGACCATCACTGTTTTGCACAAGAGTGCTGATGACCATGAACAAGGACAGTCAGATACCTGAAGACTGAAAGAAGGTGATCTGATTGTCTATGATAGTAGAAGTGGATCATTGCCATATTGTGATGTTGAAGGATATATTAATTAAAATTAAAGAGAAAAATATATATATAAAGCTTCATCTGGCTCCAATAGATGCCAGAATTTATCTTAGCTCAACCATTTATTTGCTATTATCTGTTTTTTTTTGAAAAATAATGATAAAAATAAAAGAAATTAGTTAGTTAATAAATAAGATATCATCATAATCGATAATATTGTAATATTTAGTAAATTTTATATGATTAT
Source organism: Epiperipatus broadwayi (assembly GCA_028023455.1). Lineage (NCBI taxonomy): Eukaryota > Metazoa > Onychophora > Udeonychophora > Euonychophora > Peripatidae > Epiperipatus > Epiperipatus broadwayi. Next base: position 17,260 of record JAQFVV010013474.1, on the reverse strand, counting down.
GTATATAAAGTCAGTAGCATGTTGGTAATTAGTTTTGTAAGAGATATAAGATAGCAATTTTATTAAAGTAAATATTTATATTAGTATTTGAAACAATAATAGAAAGTGTTAAATATGTTATAAAATAACTTTTGGTATTGCTCATTTTTAGCTTATAACCTATAATTAAGTTAATATTATAAATAAAATAAATAATATCAAATTGATTTTAAATTAATCTTTAGTTTTTTTAAAGCAGTCAAATAATATTTAAATGTTTAATGTAAATTAGCATTTAACTTGTTAAACCTTATTTCTGATATAATATTCTTAATATTTTTTATTTGTAGTCATTAAGTTATAATTAACTAGTGAAGGTCAGGATAAAGGTTATCCCTGTATGTGTATATGTGCATGCATGGAGATATATAAAGTAAATGAATAAATAATAATTGAACTACAATATTAATTAAAAACAAGAAAACAAATGAATGACTAAAATCAGTATAATTAAATATTTAAAAAGTTTTGATAAATGAAAACTAGTTTGATTTTATATTAGTGTTTCTATTTTAGTTTATGTAATACAATTTTTTATATTATACAACAGCTAATTATTAACTTTTAATTCAGTCATTAAACCACATGATTTTCAAATAAATAGATCAGATTGATGTCTCTTGTCCAAATTGATCAGTTTTCCCAACTGATTAAAAAAACTACAGTTAGAATAAAATAAATTATATTGACTGGTTGTATTAAAAGAAATTGACATGAAAATTTGGGGAGGCATATTAATAATAAAGATATGAATATAAGAATACCAACCCAAAGCTAAGCACTTAGCTAAAAGTTATCTATTGAGTGGAAAATCTAAAATTTTCAGACATGTACATGTCTTCAAACCCAGCTATCCAACTCAAATAGCTATATGGGGCTGATAGATCTTCAGCCATGCCATATAGTAGTAGTCATAGCAATATAAAATTGCATAAGACTTTTTGGCAGAGACTATAAATAGTCCATATAAAAGTCATACATCAATTCATAGATCACATGACCCTATCTCTTAAGCTTGTAAGTTATAAACAGTGAGGATTGCCAATTCCTCTACAAGCTTTATGATAAATGCTTAGCCAGAGCCAGCACTTAAAATATCTCTGTCAGGAACCCCTCCCCAAACCCCTGACCATGGTTTCGTGCTTTGGCACTCCTCAGAGAGGTGTCAGGGTAGGTTCAGACACTAGATCTAAAAATACCAACCCAAAGCTAAGCACTTAGCTAAAAGTTATCTATTGAGTGGAAAATCTGAAATTTTCAGACATGTACATGTCTTCAAACCCAGCTATCCAACTCAAATAGCTATATGGGGCTGATAGATCTTCAGCCATGCCATATAGTAGTAGTCATAGCAATATAAAATTGCATAAGACTTTTTGGCAGAGACTATAAATAGTCAAAATAAAAGTCATAGATCAATTCATAGATCACATGACCCTATCTCTTAAGCTTGTAAGTTATAAACAGTGAGGATTGCCAATTCCTCTACAAGCTTTATGATAAATGCTCAGCCAGAGCCAGCACTTAAAATATCTCTGTCAGGAACCCCTCCCCAAACCCCTGACCATGGTTTCGTGCTTTGGCACTCCTCAGAGAGGTGTCAGGGTAGGTTCAGACACTAGATCTAAAAATACCAACCCAAAGCTAAGCACTTAGCTAAAAGTTATCTATTGAGTGGAAAATCTGAAATTTTCAGACATGTACATGTCTTCAAACCCAGCTATCCAACTCAAATAGCTATATGGGGCTGATAGATCTTCAGCCATGCCATATAGTAGTAGTCATAGCAATATAAAATTGCATAAGACTTTTTGGCAGAGACTATAAATAGTCAAAATAAAAGTCATAGATCAATTCATAGATCACATGACCCTATCTCTTAAGCTTGTAAGTTATAAACAGTGAGGATTGCCAATTCCTCTACAAGCTTTATGATAAATGCTTAGCCAGAGCCAGCACTTAAAATATCTCTGTCAGGAACCCCTCCCCAAACCCCTGACCATGGTTTCATGCTTTGGCACTCCTCAGAGAGGTGTCAGGGTAGGTTCAGACACTAGATCTAAAAATACCAACCCAAAGCTAAGCACTTAGCTAAAAGTTATCTATTGAGTGGAAAATCTGAAATTTTCAGACATGTACATGTCTTCAAACCCAGCTATCCAACTCAAATAGCTATATGGGGCTGATAGATCTTCAGCCATGCCATATAGTAGTAGTCATAGCAATATAAAATTGCATAAGACTTTTTGGCAGAGACTATAAATAGTCAAAATAAAAGTCATAGATCAATTCATAGATCACATGACCCTATCTCTTAAGCTTGTAAGTTATAAACAGTGAGGATTGCCAATTCCTCTACAAGCTTTATGATAAATGCTTAGCCAGAGCCAGCACTTAAAATATCTCTGTCAGGAACCCCTCCCCAAACCCCTGACCATGGTTTCGTGCTTTGGCACTCCTCAGAGAGGTGTCAGGGTAGGTTCAGACACTAGATCTAAAAATACCAACCCACAGCTAAGCACTTAGCTAAAAGTTATCTATTGAGTGGAAAATCTGAAATTTTCAGACATGTACATGTCTTCAAACCCAGCTATCCAACTCAAATAGCTAGTCTATGCCAAAAAGTCTTATGCAATTTTATATTGCTATGACTACTACTATATGGCATGGCTGAAGATCTATCAGCCCCATATAGCTATTTGAGTTGGATAGCTGGGTTTGAAGACATGTACATGTCTGAAAATTTCAGATTTTCCACTCAATAGATAACTTTTAGCTAAGTGCTTAGCTTTGGGTTGGTATTTTTAGATCTAGTGTCTGAACCTACCCTGACACCTCTCTGAGGAGTGCCAAAGCACGAAACCATGGTCAGGGGTTTGGGGAGGGGTTCCTGACAGAGATATTTTAAGTGCTGGCTCTGGCTAAGCATTTATCATAAAGCTTGTAGAGGAATTGGCAATCCTCACTGTTTATAACTTACAAGCTTAAGAGATAGGGTCATGTGATCTATGAATTGATCTATGACTTTTATTTTGACTATTTATAGTCTCTGCCAAAAAGTCTTATGCAATTTTATATTGCTATGACTACTACTATATGGCATGGCTGAAGATCTATCAGCCCCATATAGCTATTTGAGTTGGATAGCTGGGTTTGAAGACATGTACATGTCTGAAAATTTCAGATTTTCCACTCAATAGATAACTTTTAGCTAAGTGCTTAGCTTTGGGTTGGTATTTTTAGATCTAGTGTCTGAACCTACCCTGACACCTCTCTGAGGAGTGCCAAAGCACGAAACCATGGTCAGGGGTTTGGGGAGGGGTTCCTGACAGAGATATTTTAAGTGCTGGCTCTGGCTAAGCATTTATCATAAAGCTTGTAGAGGAATTGGCAATCCTCACTGTTTATAACTTACAAGCTTAAGAGATAGGGTCATGTGATCTATGAATTGATCTATGACTTTTATTTTGACTATTTATAGTCTCTGCCAAAAAGTCTTATGCAATTTTATATTGCTATGACTACTACTATATGGCATGGATATGAATATAAGGTTTTATTGTATTTTAAGTGTGCATGTTTTTGAATTCTGAAGGGCTCTGAAACCTTACTTCTCCTGAAACAAGTTGTAATTATTTTAAAAGTTTATTATTATTTGTTTTGTAAGCAAAAGTATGTTAAATTATCTTTAATTATTCTAAAATTGTGATGTGTAACTGCTAAACTAAAAAGAATTACTTCTTGGCATTGACTTTCAATTGATATTTTAAAGCTATGGTAAAAATGTTTAAAGGAAATTTTATATCTGCTATCTTGTCTGCTAACCGCATAACTTATATCTTCTGCAAAATGGAAATAAGATATAGACAATTAATATATCAGTGACTAAATGTCTTTATTGCACTGAACTTTTATAGTCAAAAATTGCTTAGTTATTATTTAAATAGCCTAGAACTTAAACAAGGAAAATTGAAAAACATTTGTAGTAACTTTATTGTAAGTTTGAAATGTGTCAATATCCTTGTTTTAAATTCATTTAAAGCTGATTCCAAGTCACCTCTTTGTTACATTAATTGCTTGTTTCTAAAATAGTTTTATAAAAGAGAAAAATATTCTGCACTAAATTAATGAAGGATGAATTTTATCTGTCAAACATATAGTATAATTATAATGAACTGAAGTATTTGCTTATACTTAGTTAAAAAATTGAGATAGTTTATTCTAGCTCTTTAAACAGAGGGAAATTTCCATTTGCAAAATAATCCCACTCTTATGTTAAGAAAAGTAAAGAAAAATTATTTGAAAGGAAATTTTTGAAATGTTGCATGCAAAAAATAATTTTTAAAAGAAAGAAAAAACTACTTCAAAATGCATTGTTTTTTTTTTTTTTTTAAAAAAGGAAATAAAATGATGCTATATTATTGTACATACAAACCCAGGATCCCATAACAATATACTTAGCTGTATCATTGATTGTACCTACCATTTATTGGCAGCTTCTTATTATTTTAATGTTTTATTATAGTGCCTCTTTGAACTAAAATATATCTTTAAAGGAAGAAATTACTTTAACTTTAAAGAACTATTAATAATATGTTCATTTAGAAATCTTTGATATGCTTTTGAATGTTTTGACTATAAGCTTCATTCCATCAGATAAATTTTATCCAATAAATTATATAGATGTCTTGAACAGAAAAACCGGTATGGATCTGAAACTATGAACTGAAGTTACTGTAGTTTTTTTTTAATTTGTGTTTTTATTGGTTTAAAAAAAAAGAAACCAGAAAAATATTTATGCTATATATATATATATGTAATACAATTTAGCATAAATATGACAGTTAAACTATTGTTATAATTTTAGTCTTAAAGGGTTTATTAGAATGAGTAGAAATTCTACCATTCTCAGGTTATTTTATATTTTTGTATTTATTAAATGTTTCACAAGTTAACTTATACTTAATAATTTTATCATAGAAGATTTTAATATATCAGTTTTAGCTTATTTAAATGTGTGGTATTTCACTCAGTTTTATTTAAAATCAGCCAAAGAGGTTTATCAGAGGGTTTTTCATTCATTTGTTTTATGAATGCTACAGTTATAATAAGCACAATATTTTTATATAAGCATTGAGAATTAGTTTTCTCACAATTAATACAGTCTTTTAAATGTCCACTAGCTATTATATTTAAATAGTTAATATTTTATTATGTGGGCATTGTACTTTTGCCTAAAATTTTATATGCATTTAATTTTTAAGTAATTCTTTTATTAGTCTGTTGACATAATTTGCATTGTTGGTTCTGACATTGAGTATACGTGTTGTATTTTAAAATTCTTATTGATGACTTAATCAATTCAAGTGACGTTTATATCTTGTTATTACTTTAGTATTTGTTATCCTCATAGAGCAAGACTTTGTTAATTATTATTAGTATGCTTAATGGAGTAGACAAGGTTTTTCCATTCTTATTGTATTCCTTTTCCATGAGGGGATAGTGCTCAGTCCCATTGGGGATTATAGTATATCAGATATTTGCATTGTTAGTGATTATAATCATGTATTTTGAAGTACTTAGATCTCATGAAGAGGATTGTTTTTCCTGGTGTGTCTTTTCTTTTCCTGATGCACCGAGGCAAGGTCCAGGCATCCTATTTTCTATGTCAAAGAAAGGTATTTTGGAAGCCATCACATTCTTATGAAATTGTTCGGCTCTGCAGATCATATATGTATTTATTTTGGCCTATCACTCATGATGTATTAATGCTAGTTCCACTACAGTAGGTGATGTTGCATTTGTTTTAGATATGTAATGACAAGATTGTTTGAGGAACTTTGCTTCTTCAGGTTGTGTTAGCTATTTTTAAGGCTTAAGAGTATATCAATTTCTGAATTGTGCTGTTATGATAGTTTTATCATTCACAAACCAACCATCAATAATTTATATGTATTTTTAAGTATGTAAATTATGCATGTGGTTATAAGTGGCAATTTACACATGCTAAGATTAATATGTTCATCTAGAGTTTTTGCTGGTGGACTTGTAAGTCTTTTATATCTTAATTTGAAAACATTTAGTGTAGTAATTTTATGCGGACAGAATTTATTAAAATATGTGCATAAATGATGGCAGAATATATTGTAATATGTGCATAAATGATCTCTTATTAATGAGTGTCCCATACATCTAATTTAATTTAATGTTAGCTTAGTCTTACTTAAATGCATCACTAGCTATAATATTAATAGTGTCACTGTAGCTAGTGATGATTTTTAAAATATATGCTGTATATGCTAGTTCCAGCTTAGCGTTTGCTTAACCTAGAATAGTAAATATAAACCTATTAGTGTGTTAATCTGGTTGTTAAATGACACTACAGTATTATTAAGTATACCAATTAAAATAGAGTTATGTTTGTTAAACTTAGACCATTGTAATTGAAGTATAACGATTTGGAATCTCTAATTATTTAAAGAGATTAGAGTTTAATATCAAATAGCCTCTGCTTGCTCTTCTATGTATTTATTTATTTATTTTTTGTTTATCAAAATAAACCATTTTAGAAGAGTTAAAGAAAATAACTTTAGCCAGATAAATTGTTATAATTTTGTAAGTCAAAACAAGGTTGTGAGTCAAAATGGTTTTAAAAGATACCAGCGCTGTCCTGGCAATGTTTATTTCAGTATTTTTTTATGTTTGTAAATATTTAAAAAAATTTTTTTATTGTTATTAATAAACAAAATTTATTATTATTTAAAAAAAGTTTCATTTCTGTTTGTTTTACTTTTATATGAAATATTATTGTCTTGGGTTCCAAAGATTCATAAAAATTTTATAAATTATACAAAGTACATTTTTATACTAGTTCAAATTTATATAAGGTCATGCTAATCTTGGTGATTCTCAGATTGAATCACAGTAACAGATAATCACATAATTACAGATATTTAATAGAATACTCATTTTAAAGTTATTATTATTTCTCCTCAGACTGAAAATTATGCAAATGTGAGATGAAGAATATTAGTTCTTCAAAAGAGTATTTACTATTTATTTCAAAAGCTGCACATTATCTTACATTATCTTGTATATTTTTAAAATTTTTAAAATCCATCTGCATTTAAGGTACTTAGTAGGTTGTCAGTGAGTATGGGGAAAGGTATAAAAATTACCCTTGTCATTTTCCTTGCTTGAATGATGTTTTGGGTAATATGCCATTATTAAGTTAAATTTAGATTAATCAAATCTTTGGATTAATATTTTTTTTTTGTTTATTATTACGTGATTGAACATAAGATAGTTCTCTTATGGTTGCCAAGATATCACTCACTTGTTTATTAATCTTAGGAATTATTTAGTAGGCAACGTAAACTTTTTTCTTGCACAAGAGTTTTAGTTCTAAAACCCCTGAGAGTGTTTACTGTTGTTGCCTTATAAGTTATAATTCAGTAAGATAGTCCTTCCAACAAAGTATCATTTATTCTTATTCAAAGGGTATGATCTGATAGGAGACTGATTCTAAGCACCATTAAATAATGATTTAAATTGTCTTTTATATTATTCACGTTAAATTAGTGAACACACACCAATAGTTATTCATATTTAGTGTTGGATTTGGTCTCTGTCCGATCGTATATCTCTGGATTATCATTCTTTTTTTAATTTTATTGTAAGCCCACTGAGACAAGTTGTTAGGAGTCTCTAAGAGATTAGTTCATTCTCATCTCTTATAGATTAGTTTATAATTTTCATTCCCTCATTTTTATCTCTCTTCATCATTATCTCCCTCTTTTTATCTTCATCTTTTTATCTCTCTCTCTTTTTTACTTAATTGGTTTGTCTCTTATATTTTAATTCCATCATTTCATACTATTTTCATCTCCATCTTATCTTATATTTTCACTATTAGATCTTATCTTATTATCATCTTCATCACCTAGCCCCCATCCTTCATTCCATTAAAAGGTTACAATTAGCACCCTCTATCATATCATTTCATCTTTCTTTTTCATTTTTTTCTTTTCATCTTCATTTTCATTTTTTCTTTTGTCATCATTTTCATCTTTTACATTTTTCACCTACTCTTTCACTATCTACTCATATATATATATATATATATATGAAAAGAATGAGTTAAAAAGAACAATAAAGAAGGCTTTGATGATAAATCTTCTTGATTCTGAGGCTATCAATCTTATGAAGACTTCTTTTGATATTAAGGGAAGGTGGAATTTGAAATGAATTATGGAAAGGTTTGATTGTGTATATATATTTGTTATTTCTTATAGTTTGATTTTCACTTGAGAAGGTCTATTTGTAGTAGATGAAACCATGGTTGTGAAAGGATTTTGGTAAAAGTTTTGAATTTAATCTAGTATTGTATTGTTTTATGGTTTTCATTTTTATTTTTGTTAGTATAGTGTTAGGCAGGTTTGGTTATATATATATATATATATATATATATATATATATAGTATATATATATATATATATATATATATATATATATATATATGACCACTAGATGGAACTTTACCAATAGCTCCTAACAAGCTTTGTGTACATAAACTCTGACAGAGATAGAATTCAATATCTCTTTCATTGTGTTCCACCTCCAGGCCATGGATTTGAGCTAGGTGGCTCATGTCAGTGAAGAGTTGGAAGACTAGAAACTAGTCCTAAATACCAACTCTAACATCAGCATTTATCAAACATGTTTCTATCAGTTTGAAAGCATGAAATTTCTCAGACACGTAATGTCTTCAAATCTAGCTAAAAAACTGATGTGAGCCAACTAGCTCAAAATTATGATCTGGAAGTGGAAGACAATGAAAGAGATATTGAATTCTATCTCTCTCAGCATTTATATAAACAAAGCTTGTTAGGAGCTATCGGTAAAGTTTCATCTAGTGATAGATAATAAAATGCAAACTAAAAACAAGTTATGAAATTTGTAACTTCTTTTGCTTATCATATATATATATATATATATATATATATATATATATATATATATATATATATTCATGAATTTGTCTTTGTAATTCAGGTTCCTGAAATAACTGGGTATCTCATGGCTAATTCCAAATTGTCCATAGGTATTGATAATCAGACTGCCAAAAAAACATCAATGGTAAGTATAGGAATATATGTATAAAGTACACCTTAATTATTTAAATTAATGTCTATAGTGACATAATGAGATTTTGTTTTATTTTTTTAGGCTTTGGATGCAGATTATTTATCATCAAATAGAGACTTCAGAGCAACGAGTCATCTTCTTTAAATGACATCAGCAAATATTAGTAGACGTGATATAAAGTGAATTAAAGCAAAAAAGCATGTTTTGTTTAATAAAAACTGCCTTAAAGCACGTAACAATTATAATAAAATCACTGTGTTAATGTATGTAAAAATTGCGAAACGATCTACATTTGTATTGTACAAAATTTCTTTTTTATTATTTAAGTTTATTATTATAATTTTAATAATGATAGTATTAATAATAATAATAATGATAATAACAACAACAACAATAATAATAAATAAGAATTTATTGAAATAAACTTTTTCCAATCTTTGTATTTTTATATACATAAAACAAAATTATTCAGTAATTTTAGTAAATGTTAAAATCAGAATATATATATATATATATATATATATATATTTATATATATATATATATATATATATATATATATATATATATGGAATTAGAAGAAAGTAACTGAATCTTTTAGTGAGGTTTGTAAACATTAATGGATAATAAAAGAAAATACTATCTTTCTTTTAGTTTTGTTTGTATTTAAATTTACTTGTTTTACATTATTCTAATGGAGAAAATACAATTTCCTATTTGTTTTTAATTTTGATTTGAACATAGACTTACAAATTCCCTTCTGCTATTCGCTGTATTTTATGCAACTGATGTCTATGAATACATATATGTTAAAAAATAAATGATCTCCAACATATGTAGTTCAAGCTGAACAAATACTTATCAGGTGATTCAGATCATCCTCTCTCATATATATATAACCGGTGCCCAGTTTATATTAACATAGCAAATCTTCAAACTTTAATGCGCAGGATTCAGTCTACATCACATTCCAACTCTTCACCCATCTGTATCATGGAAAATATGATAATGGAACACCCAAATCTCTTTTTAATGCCAATTTTGTAGTCATGCCAATGTTGACTTTAAGTCGCATTGACCCCTCATGTATAGGACTTTGCCCATTTAAATACACAGAAACATAATAAATGGATACAGGCTGAATCTGTAATTATTGGATATAAGTATACTTTTATATATATTGAGATAGTTGTATCTTATGGTGTATAACATTATAGTAGTATGTGTGCATATACATAACGTTGAAAGGGAAAGTAGAAATAAACACAAACAACATTTTTTCATAAATATTTTTAGTATTAAACTAGAATAACTGCTAAGGAGTAAATAATTTTGAATTTTAAAAAGACAATTATGAATAAAACCATTTAAAAAAGATCTAATTAATATTATATATAAATATTTGAAAACCAGGCACTCTTCACAAACCTGAGAGCTTAATTGTAAGTATAGAGGATTTGAACTCAGACTTGAACTTGAAAATCTAAGTTCAAATCCTCTATACTTATATATATATATATATATATATATATATATATATATATCTACAAATCTGTAAATTCTTAAATTAATTTTTATGTATTATAAAAATGAATTTCATTTATAAGTCTATGACAAATCAAACATCTTAATTTATAAATTATTATACAGCCCTTCAGAGTGCTTATATATCTGTGTGAATTTTATGTATATTTTCAACATGGAATTAATTGTTTATTGAGAAAATACAATGTGGTAACATTTTTTTCTATAAATGCCTGTGTGTTGCACACATTTTTATGTACACACATATATATTCAATCAGTCATTAATTATGTATTATAAAAATGAATTTCATTTATAGGTTTATGGCAATTCAAATATGTTCATAAATTATTTTACTGCATATCTGTCTGCTTATATTTAACTGTGTTTTATGGAAATCTATTATGAGATATTTGTAAATCAAAATGTGATAGATTGTATTAAACCAAATCAGAATGCTAAAATTTATTTTTGGCATACTCAGCAGAACTTAATTTCATTTTATTATTTTTAATTAATAAATTTATATGTCATTGTTAAAGTTTACATTATATGTTAGGATTATATCTCTTGTTCACAGTAACAGTTATAAAGCTTTTTTTGACTGACATAAATTCATGCATAGCTGTCTGCCACATAAAAGGTGTTTATGTTTAGAGTTATGGACATATAGTTGATGATGAATTCATTACTTATCTAATGCTGGATGGTGCAAAGGTGAGATTGCTTAAATCCAATGCACTACATTTCATTTTAATTATGTATTTAGAAATTAAGTTTATAGTCAACAGTACATTAGTAGTACTAAATTGCAAGACAATGATGATTATCTGTATGTTTCAGTATCCCAACATTATTTTTTTAATTATTGTATTCTTATGGAATAGCACTTAAGTATGTGCATCCAAATTATTATTTATGTAATCTGCCTCAAGCTGGCAAAGACTAAATAACTAGCCTGATCTATAGTAGACTCACATATAATCAAGTCACAAGATTGACTGCTGCTTTAGTTTTATTACTTGTCTGTAATGCTGGCTAAATTTATGGTTAGGTCTACGCTGATTTCACATTTTTCATGCTTATTATATTATTAGTATATTTAAAAATTATCACTGACATGGGGCTGATGATAGTGAGTGTCATTATCCCAAGTTCACACAATGTTTCTCTGTACCATTAAAATTAATATATTGGGAGTTTAGATGTAATATGCATGGGGGTCAAGTTAACATGGATATAACATTAATATTTGCAACAACAAGAGATTGGATATTCCATCATCAGATTTTCAATGGTATACATCACTGAAGAGTTGGGGAAAGTGGAGTACATTAAAGCCTGTCCATTAAAGTTTGAAGATTTCTATATTAATATAATCTGAACACTGATTATATATATGTGTGGGATGTGATTATTGGACTAACTGAGGAGTGCTGTCTCAGCACAAATACATATATTCCAAGATGATTTTTCTTTTTCACATGTGTGTGATCATGTATAGCAGTTATATAAGATAGAGCAGATTGCTGAAGGGAGCTTGAATGTCTTAGCTGAAATCCCTTATACTCCAAGGATATATATATATTGTAGCCCTTGGATTTATCCAAGGCTCCATTTTTTAAGTTAAATATGCAAAGACGGTTCCATCCAAATTTTCCTCATAATATATGTATTTTTTCCTCTATAATAAGAAAATTTAAGCCAAGACCAAGTTTGAACCCATATTTATAAGGGATTGCATATGTTCAACTAGTAAGCAATCTAAAAATTTATTGTTAATGTGTTTATAACCAGAGGATTATTTTATTTTAAGTTATGGGTTAAATTGATATTAAGAAAATATTAGAAAAAGCAAGATTTACACATTTGTTGATTGGGAGGTGTGTGACTATTAAAAACTACATTAGGATAGTGAGGATGAATAGTCATTATCATACCCTAGGTTGGAAATAAACAAATTCATTAAAGTAAATAAAAAATAATAATAATATAGGTAGAATAGTTGTAATAAATAAAGATTAAGGCATTAAAAATCTAAATTTAAAGAAAAGTATATGCCTGCAATGTCTGTGTGTATATATAATTTAATTGTAGATCTTGATAGTACAATTTACAAATAATAATCATTTCTTACATGTTGTAAAGCAATTTTAAATAAGAAATTAAAATCATTTTTAATAAGTTTAATATTAGCAGCTAAATTTAAGTTAAAGTCTGAGTTTGAAACAGCTGTAATATATCTGGTTTCACTATTAAAGGGAAAAAGTAAGATTACTTCTGATATGAGTTCAAGTATTATATTACTAAGTTAATTATCAATCCTTAAAGGACACAAGTCTGGCCAAGGAATTTAAGTGGACCATTAATTTGGCCCATTAATGATGAATGGTCGTCTGGTTTGTCAGAGTGTCAAAAATTAATTGGCAATTGTTGAATTGTAAAATTAATCATGTCTGTCTGAAATAGAATTTGTGCTTTTCTGAAAGAGCAGAAGATTAAATTTAATTGAGAAGGGGGAACATGCCAATTAATTATAAAGATAACAAACACAGGTGGATGTCTGTATAAAAGTTGTGTTAAAGGAGAAAAAAAGAGGCTTTTTATTTTAAACTGGCTTGTATTTTTAAAACTTATCTGTAGCAGTTTTCCTTCATTGACTAAAAGAAAACTATGTTATAAAATTGAAAATCATTTTTATCATACTTTGTCTCTTCAGAATAATTTGGCTAAATATAACAATGTATAGTGAGTAAATTTTAAGTGGGCACACACTTGGAACCTCCAAAAGTTAGCTATTCAGCAGATGGTAATAAAAATTTAAACCACAGAAGTTAAAATTTGAGTTTAATATCGTTTATATATATATACAAATAGTAAATTTTAAAACTCAAAAGTTTTAATGCATATGTAAGTCAATTTAAATCTACAAAATGAAATTAAAATTAGAAAAGGACAATCAAAAAATGAATGATATTGTGAAAAAGTTAAATGAAGGCTGTTTAACTGAAACCTGCAGAACATTACAAAGTTTAAAGGTAATCTACATAGAGTGGGAAATGAGGAACACATTCAGCAAAATAAAACCTGTATATATGAGAGAAAAGGAACCAAACTCTATCAAAAGAACTTTTTACAACAAGGACTTATATGCTCTCATAAACCGGTCAAGGGAAAAAAAAGGAGAAATCAAGAACCTGCAAGAACACATACTAAAAGACTTATATAAGTATAATTTTATTATTATTATTATTCGCTCTTTATGTGTGTAGGACATTATATATATATATATATATATATATATATATAAACGAATTTCTTTCTTTATAGTGTATCACATATATAATCTATTTTAAAATTAATTCACATAATAATTGCTATTATGATTATTTTGGGGGTAGAAATTGATTTCAGATGATTTTATATATGTTTATTTAAATGCTTTTGCTATTATGGTCATTTTGGGGGTAGATGAAAGTTATATGCCTTATTTAAAATGCTTTACAAACAATTTTTTTTCTCAATTTAAAAAAAAAAGAAAACAATTAAGAGATATTATTATTAGCATCAGAAGTTATTATCAAATGTTTAGACTTATAAATGAATTGCTTGTCTATTGAGTATCATCATCATTTTTATTTTTATTTTTTATAAAAGTGCATGGAAATAGTTTTGAGAATTTTGTGCGCATTTCTTATTGCTTATTATTATTGTTATCATAAATTTAAGGCCAGAAACAAGCTGATTTATGCTTGGAAAATTTATGGGCTCATATTCCGGTACACTAATTTGCAAGAATATTAAAATTGTGAAAGTTTTACTTGTATAATTTGATGTTTCGACCTGTATGTGTGTGGATAGACACAGATCTCCACAAATTCAGTGAAGTTTAACTTACTGAGATATATGCTATATTTTTAAAAGTATTTGAACCCAGTGGAAGAGTTTTCCCACTTGAGTATTCTCTACACCGTAAAAAGGTTTCTTATTTTGATGGCCAGAGGTATTTGGTATACCTATGTTTTTGTATGACTAGCGATAAAAATCCTAGCATATCTCAACCTTAGTGAAAAGGTTCTCTCTTATTCGGGTCACTGCCTGCCTCACTCATATTAATATTTGATATTCCTTACGTGTGTATGAGAGGATAGCCATGATAAGCATTATTATAAGTATTGGATACCAGGTTGCAAACTCAATTTAATGTCTGAATGAATGCAGATTACGTATGTGCAATTGGTGTATTTGAATATTGTTTTTGTAGATTTGATTTAGCATACGAGCCCAAAATAATTAAGTTAATAACTGTTAAGGGTTAAATAAAACTTACGAATGATTGGGCATGAGCAATGCGTATATAAATGTATTTAATAAATATTTACATGGCCAGCTGAGAACCTCGCTGGAAAGGTAGTATTGTTAAATTATTATTATGTTATAAAAACATGAACATAGAGAGTGCACTATGATGATGTTTGATCTTAATGCCAATTTATTTGCAATAACTTAGTCTCACTATTATTAAGTTATCTCTGTTGTAAAGATTAGGGCCAAAGAATATTTAATCAGGATGATCGGATAAGATCAAGAAATTTGTAAGGGAATATCAACTTTAGATTTATTAAATATAATTATTAAATTTAATTAGGGGAAAAATCGATTATGTGTTTTCTACAATATATCTGTAATAAAAGAGAAAGCATTGAAAACGGGAAGAAATTGGTATTTACTATATTTAAGGTAAAAAGAAAGTGTAGATATAATGTAATGTATATGTTTTGTATTGGTTGAATTACAGTTTGTCAAATAAAATTTGTTATTTGTTTTAAATAAAATTTGCGTGTGTCTCCATGTTTTTGTGGGTTATTATTATCTAGATGTTTCCAATCCAACCATATATCAATATAATATTAATATTTGAATTATCATGGACGTAACTATTATTTAGTAAAACTATTTAAAAGGTTAATTTCAAAGGCTTAAAATTACCAAATAATTTAATATTGTTGAAGTATAAATCGGAAATAGAGATAGTATTGAGTGATAGCGAGTGCAGAGGGTGGGCATAAAATCCTTTCCCCATCCGTTGTATTCAAACCTCTCTAGACGCATTTTATTTTATTATAATTTTGTTATAATTGCGACTATGTTTTATGATGTGTTTATAAAGATTTAATAAGCTTAAAATATTCCAGCTTTAATGTAAATTGATATTAGATTGCATTAAAGATAACCGAGATCACCCTGGAGGCGATCAAGAGAGGAGTGTTTATCACCAATAACCTATCGCAGCTTATTCGATTTCCACATCTAATTGTTCGAAAAACCCTGAGAAGAGATGATAATGAGAGGAAATGAGCTAGTAAAGGAAGATGGAAATGTAAAATTTTAATAGTTAAATAAATAATAGTGTAATAGACATATGGTTGTGAAATTTATGGAGGAGTGGATCAGAACGGTGGAGATGAATATAGAACTTTATAATTAGAATAAAATTTAATTGTAGCTTTAATCCTAGTGTCTGGGGAATACACTGAGAATAACCTAGAATTCTTACAGATATTAATATTGTCAATTTTAATGCGTTCTCAGTGTTCTCTAAATTAATTATGTATTAACCCATTCATGAAATATTATTACTAAGAGGCGCCCTGGCAATTAAGCTTATAGATTTTTGTATCACCATCATCATCTCAGTAGGCCTCAGAAATAGTGTTAGCTGGGAATGATGAAGTATCCATCGATCCATTCTTAAAATGGTGTAATTGGCATGCAATTTATCTGCAAATGTGTAAATGCCATATAGTTTGAATATAGTATAATTAATCCATAACGTGGATGTGCGATTATTGAAATAAAATTCTCATTGGTTAGAATAAAGTTATAATTAACTTAAACTATCCAATAATATATATTATATTTGTAAGCTCTCCCAATCGTTTTAAGGCTATTTAAAATCCAATGTGGATGACCGATCGAGAGATTGCAAAATACGTTTCCTGTTACTTTAATAAGTTTTTATAAAGTTAATAAAATAAAAAAATAACTTTTCATTTGTTTGAGTGGATTTTATTTGTTTACAATTGGCCTGTAACGCGGTCGCACGAAGGAAGTTATATTTGGTTTATACGTATGAAATATATTAGTATATGCATTATATTTGAGAAATTATTAGATTAAATCTATACTTAGAAATTATTTGATCTATACTTAGTATACCAGAATATATATAATTTATGCATTGCATATTTAATTGATACTTAAGAAATGCATCTGTCGTTAATTTATATATTTAAAAAATGTTTATCATCTTTCAAAAACCAATACAACTTTTGGGCTTTCATTTAGTTAGAAATGATCTTTCTTTCTCTTAAATTTTGTTTTGTTAGAATATATATATATATATATATATATATATATATATATATATATATATATATATATATATATATATATATATATATATATATATATTGTAACCATATATTTTAGTATAAAATATATTAATTGTTGTAACTAATATAAAAATTTCTCTTTCTTCTTATGGTG
>JAQFVV010013473.1:0-115709 GCA_028023455.1 Epiperipatus broadwayi | reverse complement strand
ATTTTATATATATATATAATATTAGTTACTCAAGGAAGTATATATTTTGAACCACTGCTCTTTTCAATTTACTGTTTGGAGCAGAGCAATGTATTGCTATCAGGAAATTTGCTTTGTCAACGATATCAAATTGCAAAGATTTATTGTTAATTTTGACAACGCAAAATTTTAGGATCAGATGTCAGATTTTAAGCTTGGTACCATAGAAACAACATGGAGGTTGGTGCTGAAAAATTCTGTGCCGTATCTTTTTCTTTAAAAGAAAATCATCAATTAGTATTTTCAACTTGACCTTAATTTCAAAATTATTCCAAGAAAGAATTACCATAAAGATTTAGACATTATTTTTATAACAAAGAAACAGTTAACAACAATATTCATTACAGCAATGCAAATAGTTTACAAAACTTAGGGATTTGATTCTTAGAAACCGTAAAGCGTTTGAGAGAATCACTATGCCTGTATTTGATATGCTAATTCTAACAGGTTTGCATTTTGGCTTTGTAGTTAAAACTTCAGTAATTTAAGCCATGATAGCATATGAAAAAGTCTTATATTAATATAGATTAAAAAACACAAAAAGAATTCTTAATGGCATGACATTTTTTAAAATAAAAATTACATCAGATGAGATTTTATCAAGTTACTTTATTTTTTAAGTAATATATATATTAAGATTATAACTTTAAGACTATGTGCCTAGATGTGCCCGCAGGGACCTCTACAAATCTTAACACAATATTAAACTTTAAAAGACAAGATTTGTAGAGGTCCCTACTGTCACATCTAGGCGCATAGTCTTAAGGTTATAGCCTTAATATATATATATTGCTTACATAATGAATATGCGCTTAACAAATTATTAATTAAAACTTTTAAATTATTTTTTCAAATACAAATAAACAGTACAAGATCAACAGTAAAATATCCCAAAATTTAAAAAGGCTTAAAAAAATGTGGCCTCTAATAAGATTGCCAGGTTATGCAATAAATAGTTTAGTACTGTAAATATTTTTAAATTCAACAATAATGACCCAGGAGTACTATGCAAAAACTATTACAATAAAGTTGGTTAATTGAACCACATGAGAAATGATTTAATAGCTAGCCATCCATATCAAAGCATAAAGAAAATCAATAATCATTTCATGACTATATAATATTTCATACAGGAACAGAGCTCTGATTAGGTAAACTAGGAAGTTAACATCAGTCCTTCCCGATAGATCAACATGGTGGCTCTTAATATTTAAATTAGAAGTACATGCTTCTAATCAAAAGAGAAAGAGAAATTAAATCTCTTGAAAAACACAGATTTACATATGTATTATAAATTACACATATATAATATATGTGTTCTAGAGAGATTTATTTTTTAAAAAATCCACTTTTCTTTTGTCATTATAACAATGCTTATTTTATACTTGATCAATCTGACAATTTTGAATGATTAGCAGTCTTTTTCAGAGATAATATATATATATGTACATGAATATATAAAAATAGTGTATACTTATATATATTTTACATCTGAAGAAGGCTGCCGGTCAGTCAAAACTGTCAGATTAATCAAATGTAAAATAAAATAAGCATTGTTATAGTAATAGAAGAACAGTGGATTTATTTGTTTTATACATTTTATTTACTTTTCTTAGTGCCTCTCAAATAGAATCATTTTTTGCAATTTAAATATTAAATGTTACCATGCTCATATATGAGATGGAAGAGGCGAAGCGGATGTTAAATTCCAAGTCAATGATAAGGTTCCTGTTCTGGATCGAAATACTTTATAGAGATGAAATAATTAAATGTAAGGGATTTGAACCAGACTTTTAAGCACCCTTCAACTATCCACACTATCTAAACAACTGATACACATGACCACACACATGTAGAAAAGATAAATAATCACTAATACACATATTTTGTGCTAAACCAGCACTCATCAATTGGTCCAGATTATCATCTCTCACATATATATATAATCAGTGCTCAGTTTATATTAAGATAGCAAATCTTCACACTTTAATGGACAGGCTTCAATCTACTCCAACCTATCCTGCCCATCCCTCTTCTATGTATTTAAATGGATAAGGTCCTATACATGAGGGGTCAGAGTGATGAGGCCAACATGGGTATGGCAGTAATGTTGGTGTCAGCATGGGATTTGGGCTTTCCATCATCAGATTTTCAATAATATGCATGGCTGAAAAGTTGGAGTAGATTGAATCCTGTCCATTAAAGTGGGAAGATTTACTATCTTAATATAAACTGAGCACTGATTATATATATGTGAGAGAGATGATAGTCTGGACCAACTGATGAGTGCTGGTTTAGCATGAAATACGTACATTGGTGATTATTTATCTTTTCTACATGTGTGTGGTCATGTATATCAGTTGTATGAGATAATGTGGATAGTTGAAAGGTGGGGTGCTTGAAAGTCTGAGTTCAAATCCCTTATATTTATAATTAAGCTCCAGGTTTGTGAAGAGTGCCTTGTTTTCAAATATGTATATATGAAATAGTTATTGATTTTTTTAAACATTGATATGGTGATTAGTTAGTTGCTCATTTATTTTTCACGCTTTTATGTGATTTGCTGACCAAATTTATCACATATATTTAATTCATGTTTGAATATCTCCAATATAATTTATATTCAAGAGTGAAAGTGTGTTTCATAATTAAAAAATAATATCAGAGGATTATTGAATAATTTAAAATTATAATACAGCTCGCCCCCATTTTTTATTTGGATGTAAAATATTTTTTGATTTGATTTTCCTCCTTTATTCTTATGCACACATACTTTTCTATCTTTTGAGTTTAACCTCTTAGGCTTGAATATGACAGGCAAAAGGGAGTGATATTATTTTTTATAGTTTGCTTCCGCTAAGAATAGATTCTTGATCAGAAAATTGAATAAATAAATGTTGCTATTTAACTTTATTTTGACATATTCACTTTTATTTCGTTACATTTTTGCATACACACATATATAAATTAATATGAAACATAGTATTCAGTTATTTAAAACAAAATATTTGTTTTGTTTTTTTTCACAGATGTTTGCTTGTTTTATTATTACTGATTATTATTATTATTTAAATTACGACTTGTTAGTACAGTTCGGTTGATCAGACTATTAAACAAAGGTAAGGTTTGCCATATGGCAAAAAAAAATGTCTTTAACCTACTTTTTTAGGCATCTGTTATAATTATAATTATTTTGCCTAAGGCTGTAAAACTGTTTGCTTTAATTGTATACGCTTTTTTATATATATTGTATTCATTCTTAAAAGAGAATTATATAACTTTTACACCAGTAAACTATTTGTGGAAGATTATAAAAATGATCTAATTATTGTTCATGCTTCTAAATCATTTTGAGAACATGGTACATTTTTAATTTTATTTTAAAACTTACAAGATAAATACCAACTTACTTCAGTCTTGCCTTTTTTAAAAAATAACTAATTAAAAAGAAGGAAGTACTCTGTCGTTTATTTGAACAATTTTTGGAAGTATAATACTTCTTTGTGTTTGCTTTTCGCGATTCACTGGATTATTTAAGAATGGGCGAATCACCGATCACTACAATCACCAGTACCTATGCAACATTTTTTGAGGTTCGTAATTTAAGAGCAATTTTTAGATTAGGAATTGTACAAGTTTTTACTGGAGCTATAGTTTTAACCATTGGCATTTTGTTGGAGTTAATCGCTGACCTTAGAGAAAGTTTCGCCGCGGGAATATGGTGTGGCTTCATATTTATAATTTCTGGCTTGATTGGAATTATGGTTCGATCTGAATATATGAAAGTGTATACTGTAGTTGCGTCTTTAGTTTTATCCCTTTTGTCTATTCTGTTTGCGACGGTGTTATTCGGATTATCAATAGCTAATCTGCAATATTTCCAATCCATTACTGCTAAACAGAAAACTTCAAATGAGTCGTTAGCCATTCTTTATAACTCGCTACAGATTGGATTGTCTGCTTTTGAAATTTTCATGGCTTCTTATTCTGCTATGATAAGCGCTCGTCAACATTTTTCTTCCGATCGGTCGAAGCAACACGTAGATCAACGAGTCATTATATCACGTGACCGCCTACCGAATATTACGCCGAAGACGAAATCAACTGATTCCGTAGGGCAAAAAGGTTATAAACCAATTGTAAATAAATAAACATTTTATACGTCCATTCTTTCTTGACGGTTATAAATAGTATAGTATTTACGTATATGTAGAAAAAAAAATTCATAAACTACTTTAAGATAATGTTTTTAAAAATAAAATATTTATGAAATATTACTTTAGTAATTAATTATATATACAAATTGACTATTAAGTTCTCTACATGAAGGCAAACTGGATTAAATAAGCAAATGGCTGATAGTTGGATGTTTTCCATCTGTACAATTAATTTAGTCTGGCATTTCAAATTTAGAGTTACATTATATTGAAAGCTCTTAAATTATTACTATAAAAATATGAAATAAACACCACTTCAACAGCTTTTCAAAACACAGTGAAGAAAAACATTACATTATTTATCAGACAATTCAACTAACTATCAGACAGTGAAAAATCAAGGAATTTATTTTTTACTTTGTAAATAAAAAATAATTAGGCATCCATTTACTAATCAATAATGGGATAACTAATAAAATATGCTATAGAGTAATCATCTGAAAAAAAAATTCTAAGTTGCTTGTAGTCTTAAAACATTTGAAGTTTTACCCACACTACATTTGAACCCTAAGTTGAAAATATGACAATTGAACATTAATTTAGGTGTTACAATTAAAATGGCAATCTACCTTCCTTATATCAAATATTATTTATTCATGGAATTCTACTATAGTCTTTTGCCATCTACTTATTTTGGTTTCATTTTTATTATATCAATAGTTTTTATAGAAAGAAAAAAATTTAATGTAGTTAATATGTTAATATTCAAAGCCCACTTTGATTATATAGTTTCACAATAATCCATCATTAACCTTCATATATAGAAGATCAGCATATTTTTTGATATCATCAATCATGCTTCTCTCTTTTTTTTTTAATTCTATCTTTTTCTTCCCCACTTGATTCCAGTGTGCGCAACATAGTTTCTCCACTTGTCTCAAATATATTCCCACTCCAATTCTTTTTGTTTAAAAAAAATCACACTTCTAAATGTGTAAAATTATTCTTTTGTCTTATTTTTTCCAGTCCCTAAATACATGTAAAAATATAGGCCATATTTTTCACATTATAAGATCAATAATTATTCACAGGGTCCCATCAATTATGCTATTGAGACATAATGGGGGGAGGGGCATTAATGTTTTATGCCTATGACTTGGAGTTTGTGAAATTCTTTTTAAGCTTAGTCTTGGAAATTTTTTTTCATCTGAACCATAGCAATCTGCCTAACAATTCAGCATTGGTCATTAAATAGGAATTTAGCTATTCTTGTCTAAAAAGCAATACAACAATGAAACACTCAAGCACTGGTGGCCGAGAGGTCAGCGACAGCAGCTTTACAGGCAGCTGTCCCAGGTTAGTGGGTTCACTTCTCGGCTAATTCTATGACACATGGAAAAAAAACCCCAATGAAACACTCAAACCCTTGCACTCTTTAGTTAGAAAGCTTGATGATTATTTCCTGTGCTTTCTTTTTTCTCTATGAGAGCTGACTTTGCTCTAAAATGATCTATTTATTAAAGAGCCTACTTTATATTTTTTTATTTGAGGATAGATGATATAAATTGGTATAAACTTTTATTAATCTATACATACATGATTTATATATGTCAATTAATAAATATTTTTTAGCCATATTATTGAATGATGCATCTCATCATGTTTCTGGAGATATAGACTCTTAAAAGTAAAGATAAATCACAGGTGTATTTCTTGCAGGTGTATAAATCTTCTTCATTAGTAAATGTTGCATTATAATCATGTTTTTGTTTCAATTTGGCACATCAACACTTTTCAGAACAACCTAAATGTCTATTGCTTTTTTTTATTTTCATTTCACAACTAATTAAATGCCTATTCATCAATGTATGATACTAATAAATGAATGCTTCATCAATTATAGCTATAACAAAGACATAAAGCCCAGAAGTGTATCACTTGTAAATATATCAACTGTAAAAAGTTTAACAAAATGCTGTTTCAGCTATCTTTTAATCAAAAATTAACTTCTTGGTAATTTTGCTGACAAAATGAAACAATATTTGAAATCATCATCATCATCAACCATTATCAATCCACTGCAGGATGAAGGTCTCTCCAAGTTTAATCCATCTTCTCCTATCTTTAGCTTCTCTTCTCCACATCATCCCTGTACACTTTCTTATTTCATCCATCCATCTCACATGTGGTCTCTTTCTGGATCTTTTACAATCTCTTGGAATCCAGTTTAAGATTTCAATTGTCCATCTATTATCATCTCTTCTAGCAATATGTCCAGCCCAACTCCACTTCAATCTTTTAATTTTTTCAATGTCAGTAACACCTGTTTGTTCTCTTACCCATACATTGCATTTTCAATCTCTTCTTGTTACTCCCAACATGCATCTCTCCATACTTCTTTGAGTGGTCTGGAGTCTCTGTATTGCTCTTCTATTAAGTGACCAAGTCTCAGATCCATAAGTAAGAACTGGTAAAACACATTTATTAAAAACCTTCCTTTTCAAACACATAGGCATATTTCCTTTTAGTATTAAGTTGTTACTGCTGTATTTATACTTTGATCTAATTATGCATGTTATGTAAATACATGCTATGTAAATTAAATCATTTAAATATTCCATTTTTATAAAAATAGCTGGATGCTGTTTTCTCTTGTTTATTTAAATATTTGAAATATTAAAACTAATTTTGGATGAAAGAAACTTCCAGATCAATCCTAATTGCTTTAGGAAAGATTTGAAGGATACAGGAATAGATGTCATAGAATTAATGATTACTAAGGAAATTTATGAGAATGTTTCACAAAAGATCAAATAACATTAGAGATCAAAAGGGCAAACAGGACAAATTAGAGTTTTGTTCAGTCCTCTAGTCCAAGATGTCTGTTATTTCCATTTCCAGAATGGTGAATTAATTCAGAACTTTTAGCCCTCAAAGCAGTAATTGTTACAACTGACCAAAAAGATTGTATATCAATAGACAGATAGAAAAATCACTGAAATATTTAAACGTTTGAAAGATATAGTAAATATCAAAAAAAAAAGTTGTTTCCGTTTAGTTTGGCTTACTTATTATATTAATTATACCTACTTATAGAACTACTCTTGAAATTGATTCTCATCTTTTATTAAAATTCTGTCTCATATTATATCAGTTATTGAGAGAATTTATAATTATTTTGCATACTTATGAACATATGCGTCACAAGGCTGTTTTGTTTTTTATTTTTATATCATAAAGTTGAGTGCACTTTCAGCGGTCACACCATAATCATAGGTATCATGTCATCTGTTGTTTACTGCTGTATTTATACTTTGATCTAATTATGCATGTTGTGTAAATACATGCTATGTAAATTAAATCATTTAAATATTCCATTTTTATAAAAATAGCTGGATGCTGTTTTCTCTTGTTTATGACATCTTTATCATTGGCAATATACTATGCTTCTTTTACTTTTCCCCGATCATCACATTCCATAATATCGAGTTAATTAACTGTGGATCAAAGCTATGACCATATTGTTTCTCATAGTCCCAAAATATAGACTGTCTTTAGCACATTTTTCCATCATACAGATTTAGTCTAACTTGCAATGTTTTAACTAATTGTGTAATAATAATGCTTCCACATTTGATTTATAATTTATTAATTATCTATTTCTGATAAAGCAATACATCTGTAGTTGTTTTCATTCTGGCCTTAGGCTAATTCTCCTTACTATTAAAATATGTGATTATTTCGTACTTTAAAATCTAAAAGGGAGAGAATCTAAATGTTTATTAAACCTGCTGCAGATTTGATTGTCTCCCTGGTGAAACTTTTTTAAATGTTCAACATTTGATTTTAGTATTAAACTATTATTCTACATCATAATATAATAAACTGAACATGTTAAAAATTGATTTTTATAAATGAAAAACATTCTAAAAATCATATTTGAATTTTGAAAATGTTGAAAAAATGAGATCGTAATGATAACAATCCTTTTTTATAGCTACCATTTGAAGAGTAAAGTGACTGCATTTGAACAAAATCATTTTAATTGAAATTTGTTTTTAAAATGCAATGTTTAAATTTTTATCTTTGATAAATGTATCAAATCCTGCTTTTAAATGTTACAATCGTTTTCTAATTTTTAAATAATCTGAAACTCTTGTAATACAATGTCTGCAATAATGTATTAGTGACCTTTTTCATGAAGTGGAGTAATTAAAACATAGTTTTCTTTGTTAAACTTACTCTGTAAGTTATTTTCTATTTTTAAAAATAAAACATATACATGTAAAGTAACAATGTAATAATGTATACTTTTGATTTGTTATAATTATTACACAATTATTGTATAAAAAATATCATGAATCTTAATAAACTTTATAAAAAAAAATTAAGTTTTTGGCTACTCCAAAATTTATAATTAAGTAATCTTGCAAACTGTCTCGAGATGAATGGATTATAAAAGGCTATGACAATCAAACTATTTTGACCTCATTGCTGTTCAGTTATACCGGCTTCTTTAAATTTTTTCTGAATTAAAAAATCAAAATATCATTGTATGCATGTGAGTTAACTAATTTAACAAAAAAAAAATCAAAATATCTAAGTCGATGATTAATCACTCAAGCAAAAATTGAATTTAAAAGCAATTTTTCTGAATTTCTCTGCATGAAGGTTTTTGCATAAATAGATTGAAAGATTAACAACAATATTGTACAGAAAAGTACAGAGTATTGGTGTTTGAAAAAAAGAACTACTGTTTTATCGGAGTCTGCTGTTTGAGGCAAAGAAGTTTAGTTTTGATAATATGTATGAAAAAATAAAAAACCAGGAGGCTTAATTTAAAATACTTAAATAATTTGATGAATAAACAACTGAATTGTGTTGAAATTATGTTCCCACCATAATGTTTATTAATTAACCATAAATTTAAATTTTGTTTGAATAGGCTACCGAAATGATAAACATAACATCATAACTAGATAAACCTAATATTTATTGGTATATTTAACTTAATAGATGTAATTTCAGTTTTGTTTTTAATAAATATAAATTATATTTGATAGTATATTTTTATTAAACAAAAGTACTTTATAAGTGCACTTTGGAAAGCTGTACATTGGCCTAATTTTGGATGAAATTAATCTTACTGGGAATAAGTGTAATATCTTTTTCCAATTTCTGTAATCTTTACGTGTAATTAGTTGACACTAATAATCTTAATTTAGCAAATTAATGAAGGTAAATAATAATAAAATAATGATAATAGAAACAAAATGCTTACAAGGTTATTCCATTATTTCCCATGATAAGATCAACTCACTAAAAGTTAGAGTAAATATAAGGATCATCATCATCATCAACCATTATCAATCCACTGCAAGATGAAGGTATCTCCAAGTGTAAGCCATCTTCTCTTATCTCTAGCATCTCTTCTCCACATTACCCCTGCACACTTTCTTATTTCATCCATCCATCTCACATCTGGTCTCTTTCTGGGTCTTTTACAATCTTTTGGAATCCGATTTAAGATTTCAATTGTCCATCTATTATCATCTCTTCTAGCAATATATCCAGCCCAACTCCACTTCAGTCTTTTAATTTTTTCAATGAGGTCAGTAACACCTGTTTGTTCTCTTACTCATATATTGCGTTTTCGATCTCTTCTAGTTACTCCCAACATGCATCTCTGTAATAATTAAAATATTAGCACATAAATTTTATCTCAAATGTAAACAATTATTCAGAATATATTATAAAATGAAAGAAAAATGTATATGATATTGAGTCAACATTAACTCATATACCAACAAATTAATATATTCATTTATTTATATAAAAAAATACAAATAATAAATTTAAATTTTCTATGATAATTCATAATTTTTATTTTAAAATAAAATATGTAAATATATCTATCTATAAAAATATATTTATTTTCCATTTATGATAATGAATTTTAGAACAAAAGAATGCGAAACTTATATTCATTCCAACTTAGAACCACAGAGCTGTCAAAAGTTTGTTCTTTTAGGAAAAAAGTTAAACATTTTATAATAATGGGTTAATTATAAACACCATGGCAAACTAGAAATAGCAATAAGAAAGTGGGATATGCCCCCCCCCCCTCATTAACTATATTTTCAAAAAACTGGGAACCGACAAATGTCTAATTGCTAATGCAATTCAAAACAATTAGAATCCTGAATACTATGCAGTTCAAGTTACTGACTCATATTATTGATATGCCCCTGGCTGATTATGTTGGGCTCTAAAGAATGAAGAATAATATTGGAAATAAAAAAAATGCTATAGGCAATAAAATATTTTAATGCAAAAGAGTGAAATATTCATTTAATTTTATTTATTGTAATCACACGTTAATTGAAAAAAAAAAAAAGGAAAATTAATTCTAAAGACAACATTGTGGTTTTAAATTTCGTAAAAACTTCAAATTTTTGTTGATATATATATTCTATTGAACAATTATAGATAAATATGTTATTGAACTGTTTTAGACTGATACTGTTGTTGTTATTATTTAATATGAGTGTGGATAGCTAAAAAAGTACAATTATAAATATAAGTTCTAATAACAGTAGCTTCTAGTGCAAGTCTTAATAATCAATGGATGCAAGAAGGTTTGTGCATCAAATCCCTCTTTAGAGCCTAGTCATTCAATATACCCAGACCAATTTCTAGCATGTGGCTTTTATCAGTAAGGAGACTTGAACCTGAATTACCGCACCTAGATCTTGAGATCTAATGCAGTGGTCCAGTAGTCACCTTTTACCTATTTAGTTTTGGAGGGTTGGATTAGGTCACAAGATCTAGGTGCAGTGCTCTCAGATCCAAGGCTTCTAATTAAAGAAAATTACAAGTTAGAAACGAATATGGGAATACTGAATAAATAAACACTAGATGGGAATTTTGTGCACAAACTTTCTTGCATCCATTGATTATATAAGCTTGCACTGGGTGGCACTACTGTATGGAGAGTTTACTACTGTTATTAACATCTTGTATAAGCATATGAAGTGTTGGTTATGTGAATTTAAGTTTTATTGTTAGTATATACATTAAATGAAATTTATATTTTTTTGAAATTGAGCGGACATATCACGTTTTAAAACTTTTTTGATTTGATTAATAAATATAGATTAACATTACATTAAATATGACACTACAAAAAAGGACCATAATGAATAAGTTAATTTTTTTATTGAACTTAGCTTGCAAAAGAATAGTCTCTTGTATATGATATTTATATAATAGTAAGAAAATCAAGTCTATATTATGTGACTTAATTAACTTGTATTTACATATGTAATATAATGAGCATGCTAATAGATATAAACAAGCTTTTTTCCCCCCAAATTCTGCAAGAGAAGCATTCAAAAAAAGCTTGATTAGAGCTATTAGCATGCTTATTGTATTACAATATTTATGGCATGCTTGTTATGTGAGAACCCTAAGCAGATATATCTGCATTTGTTTTATATGCAAAGCAAAACACACATATTGAGAAAATATTTTGTTCTACAATGCTAATGTTTTAGAAGGGGAACATTTAAGGAATATGTAATTTAAAATATTCATTCAATTTCTTTGCCTAAATTTATAAATAAACATATATCCAAACAGTATAACACATAAAATACAACCTGAATGAGGAATAATTTGAGATTATGATTTTAAATGTTTTCTTTTCTTAGAGCTAATTTGTGTGTCTGTGTGAATCTGGAAAATGTCACATGATTTTTTGATCAAGATAAAATTATTTCAAAACATTTAATTATCTTATTTATTTCTCTTGAAAGTAGTAGGAAATATTAAAGAAAGTTCTTAATTAAAGTTTTTCTATGGAACAGCATAGTTGGGAGATTTTAAACTGTATTGTTGAAATTTAATTTTTTGTTGTTACAGTACTTATATACTTATGAAAATAAATGGTTTTATTTACTTGGTGATTCTCTTTACGATTCCCTCATTCATTCATCCATTTATGTATTTTATTTTGGGATTGATAAAAGTTCATAAGTAACAACTATTATGGTGGATTCTCCTACAATTTATCTTGGTTTTATTAATTTTACTAATATAATAATTAAGATCCAGTCTTAGAATTCATATTTCCAATTAGCTATAATGGGTTAAATGTAATGGATAAAAGGATTTAGCAGAATGGACATTTGGTAGGCATTCTGATTTCCATGGTGCTCAAAAATTACACATCATTCTAAGACTCGATAAATGACTGATTTTGACATATTTGCTCATATTTTAGTATATACATCTTCTTTATTTATATACTTGTCTCTATGTAGTATATTCCTGATTGTTCCATCAAGCAAATGGAATTGTTGGATCACATTTTCACTCTTTCTACCATTACAATATATATAATATTATATAAACTTAAAGTAATATTAGATTTCTTTTTAGAAAAAAATAAAAAGGAGTAATAAATTAATTACAGATTATAAAGTATAAATATCAGTCACCTGTTTTAATGGATGAAAGTAATTATAAAATTGAAATTGAATTAAGTGCTTCTGATAACAAAAATTTATTGTTAGAAAAAGTGTAGTGCCTAAGGAGAAGGATTTTTTTAAGAAAGTATTTTATCAGAGCTTATTTTGGGATCTAAGAAAAGGAAATGCAGTTTTCACATTGAAGTATAAAAAGTTGTACATTATGTTAAGATTAGTGATAATATATTGAATATGAAATATATGAAGAAAAAATGAGTAGTATCTTTGTGCTGACATTACTAAGAAAATTAGATATTGGAATGGAATTGTGAAAACATGTTCTTATAAGATATGACAGAAAATGGACAAGTGAAGTCTTGAGAGATGAAAAAGTGGATTTTAAAAAAAATCTGAAATGAAGTGGAAAAAAGAAACTACGCTTGAAAGGAGTGGAGTAAGATTGGAATTTCTTTATCCTATAGATCAATAACGCCAAAAATTATGCTGATGGTGCACAACATTTTTTCCTTTGTCATTTTTAAAATTAAATTTATTCTAAAATAGATAGAGAGTTTTTAAACAAGAGATTGTTTTTGGATATTTAAATGGACCATAGGTTACATAGCAACCATCTATTATTGGAAGTTAACTCTACATATAAATATATTTATATTTTTTTGGGGGAAAGAGACTTATGGTATAGTAGTTAGTCCATCCAACTGCTATGACAACATTTCAGATTTAAATCCAGAATGAACTTATTTTTTTTCTCCAGGATACAAGTTAGGTAGAATATTATTTTAATTGATTGACTTTCACCAATAAATTTTTCTTTGAACAGCTGTTAGAGAGTCCAATGATATCGGTGAATAATTTAAATGTTTGTTCTTTTCTTTTAATCTTTTATTGGGTGCGCAGCGGAATCGAGAAAAAGACACTGCTTCCATATTCGTGTATGACTTCCAAACAGAAAAGAAAATGGGTTCTGCTTATAGATATCAAAAATTATTTATTTATTTGCCATTTTTAATAGCAATTCATGATCTCGAAATCTAAATCTTTAATCTTAAAACAATTTTATTTAAATCAATATTATTGATTAATATGAATTTATTTATATTATTAAATTACATATATTTAGCGGCGGGGGTGCGGTGTCATCTAATTATTAAAATATTTGTATAATTCATTATCTATTATATATTTTTCTGTCATGGTTTAATTTTTTTTTTTTTTTAAATCTTTGAATATATGACCATACGCCAAATTAAAGATTATTGATTTTTGGGTATAAGAATGCAGCGCCAGTATTTTGTGATATGAATGATAAAAACTTGACCAACATCCTTTTAATCTTTTCTTCATTTATCTTTCCTTCGTTTGTTAGATAAATTTTTAAATCGAATGACAAATATTATTTCTTTACATCTTAAGATAACAAAGACGAAAAGATCGAACTTTTCTTTACATTTATTAAAATATCTTTCTAAATCCCAGGAATGTCTGTGCACAATATTTATGCTAATCTCAATGAAGAACCCCCTTCAGGAGCATCACCGGTTATCGTGTCAAAGCTTCCTATAGCAGGAATATTTCATTTGACTTCCGGAATAGCATCATTAATACTCGCTATTGAAATGTTTATTGCCAAAGGAATACCCGTTTATATGCCTCTTCTAACGTTATTATGTATGATATTTTATTACCTTCAAGGTGGTATGTGCATTATTATTTATGAGCGGAAACTCTTTGAACCTATTTTCATCTTTAGATTAATAAAATTGTGCTCTGTATCGACACTGTTTGATATCATTCAGATACTGATATCACTTAATCTTGATACAGGTG
Source organism: Epiperipatus broadwayi (assembly GCA_028023455.1). Classification (NCBI taxonomy): domain Eukaryota; kingdom Metazoa; phylum Onychophora; class Udeonychophora; order Euonychophora; family Peripatidae; genus Epiperipatus; species Epiperipatus broadwayi. Next base: position 101,194 of record JAQFVV010013473.1, on the reverse strand, counting down.
GCAAGTATGTATTTTCTACCATGGGATTCGCTGTTGGGTTGCTGGAATTGGCAGTTTCAAGCGTAAGCCTCGCAATTGCATACAAATGTAAAATAGCTCTTCCTCAATCTACTGCTCCTGGAATTGCATCTCACGCACAACCTTCGCTTACACATGAAGCAATTCTAAACTTAACCGAAATTCCTCTGGGACCCCGACTCAATTAATATAAATAAAAAAAAGCAAAAAAAGAGAAACAAGATAAATTAATAAAAAAAATTTCAACGTGATTGTTTAATGCTCAGTATACACGTTTATAATTAGATATAGTATATACAAATTATATTTTAATTGTTTGCTTAATTAGTATTATTTTAAAAATGCGTAGAAGATGATGTATTATTTGAAGAATTATTCTTTAACATCAGCAATTGATAAAAGTGTGTGTGTGTGTGCGCGCGCGCATTTTTTTGCTCTCTGAATATATGCACACATTGTACGTAATATATTACATGATTTGCTGAAAAACAAACTTATTGACGATCAAATGAATAAAAAAAGAACTCACTGTCAATAAACTAGTTCTACCTAATTTTTACTTAATATATATAATGAGAAGAGATGAAAATAGATAAAGAGATTAAAGAAATAACAAAATGATGAAAGTTGAATCTGCACACCACATCTACGAGTTGAGATTCGAATCCGGGCTGGATAAAACGTGGAAGTTTGGTGATTAAAAAGTCTTACAATTGTTTGTTTGGGGGTTGTTGTTGTTTTTTTTTTTTTGGGGGGGGGGGGGAGATGGCAGTTGGATTTATATTATTACTATGGATTATCATTTATGTATGTCACATTTTATCAAATAGTTTCTAGATTTTGTGTGTGTAAAAATAAGCGATGTTTGGCCAGTCAAGAAATCAATCAGGATCCTGAAAAAAAGATCTAATCATTAATATCGTAATTTGAGATTATTTATCAACATCACATTTTATTTTTTAAGGATTTCTAAGAGAGACCTCTGGTGCAAGTTTTTATAATGTTAGAAATTCTATTGAATTTCAAATTAACCAATAAAAAAAACGTTTTATTGGGAATTATAACATAATTCTACTAGCCAGAAACTTCCAAATATTAGTGATATCTTTTTTATTCCTATAGTTTCCCCAGAAAGTCCATTTTTAAATATATTATCTTTAAAGAAACAATTTAGAAGACTTATTTCTAATAAAAATCTTAAAAGTTCACAAAGGATTTATTTATTGTTTAAATAAAAATGATATTTTAAAATAATTCAATGTTTTGGAGACTTGTAAGTTTATGACGTAATTTAAATTTTAGAGATTACAGTAGTTGTCTTACAAGCATAGTGAGCAACAAAGAACTAGTACTTCTAGTTATTATCAATTGCTATGACATCATAATACTTTGTTGCTTAGTTACTGTGCAATTTAATGCAATGATAAAACAATGAACTCAAATGTTAAAAGTTCTTGAATTAAAACTCAGCTCTGTTTCCTCTGGCTTCATGTGTTTGAATGTCATATGACTTCCCAAACCTATTGAATTACATTATGTTTTTTTTTATTAATTTATTTGTTGATTGATTTGATATTCAATTGAATCTACCAATAAAATATGCAGATTTTTCCTATGAAATTTATAATTGATCTAAAGAAAATACTTAAATATTATTAAATTGTTTCTAAGCAATCTTGTATGCCATACATATAGTAACCATGATCATTTTCAGAACTATTTACCTTTTGATATCTCTCTTCATGGCTAATCTCCTGACTTGTTATATACTAGAAAACCTGTAAAAACATTTTGTACACGTGTGTGTGTGTATATATATAAATATTATAATTTAGACATCAATGGATATCATAAATGAAAATATACAATAAGTAAAATTTTCTGCTTTTTAATTTTTAGTTAGGAATCTACAGCCATGTTCTTATTGAGATAGCAGCCAATCAAGATTAGCTGCCTGGAAATGAGGAAGAGAGAATATATATACAGATTTATATCAAACAATCAAAAAATTCACACCTAATGGTTTTCTTGCTAAAACAGTTTTCTCAAATGCAAATTAACACAATACAGATATATTATCCTATTTTCCCATAAGTCCAACCTACATTTTGATTACCTTTATTATCAAAAAAACTATTAAAGAAATTAATAGTTTCAGGATCATAATTTTTTATTAAAACAGTTTCTTTAATTTTTTTCTTTTCGTTCTTCTCAAAAAAAGATAACCTGTCTACCTATCTTTGAAAAGAATGAAGAGAAAAATTACAGATTCTCTTTTAAAAAATACATATAATTTAGAAGTTATCAATATGCTTAATATTACAGATAATTGATCTGGCTTGGAATTATAGCAAAGTAGGATAATATATTTTGAGTTATCTTAACTTTGCATTTCAGAAGTCCATTTTGACAGAGAAATCATTAGTAATGGATTTTTAATTTTGGTTTTACCTAATGATTTATTTATGAAGTGGTGCATCTAGTTTATTATATTGACTAGTTTAACTTTTGGCATTTGATATTATGTATATGCACACACACACAATCTCTGTTATTATTTGCTTTATATTTGATATTATTATATATCTAAGTTCCAAAAATTCTTACACACTTTGTGAAATATAAAACTCTTATAAAAGCTTCACTACTAGGATACTAGGAAGAATGAATTTTGACACTCAGGAATACAACAAACTTAATTTAATGAGCTATCAGCACTTTTAAAATTTCTATATTAGCATGAATTTTGTACTGTAATACCTATTCATTGCATCCTTTTAATCATAACTTGTATGACACTAATCCAGAGAAATTTTGTTGTCTAGAATTAAGTGTATAATATATAAATATGTTCATAGATAGAAAGTTGATAATATGAAAATTTTACATGTTATTTGTATTTCACTCTTACTAAAATATAATGTGCAACGTTTATTTGGACAGGGAAAGATATTTTATAATGAACACTTTCATATTAATGGAAGAACTTTTACCCAGAAAGATCCTTATATATACATATATATTTAGTAGAAACAAGATCATATAATATATAAATATGTACATATTATTCATAACTGTGCTATTAAATGTTTTGTGATCATGATGTGTGTATAGAGTTTAGCATTCACTTTAGGTCACGAAGAAAACTGATTCAGTATATTACAAAATTTTAAAAAGGATTTTTAATAAGCCAATCAAAGTTATTAAGTAATATTAATCTTTAAAAGTTTTAACCGATTAATTAATCCAAATCTTAATTTGAGAGTAAATAGAGTCATCATTTTAACAGTGTAGAAAATATCGTTTCCGTGTTAATCATTACATGTTATTAAAATGAAAAGTCCAACTTGTTTTTTGAATTCTGTCATAATTTCTTTATATCTTATATATCTCCAAAGTATTGTTATTAAGAAAATTTTTATGTCTAAATGATGACATCTCATAGAAATCAGGTCAAAGAATACATAAAATTAGTTAGTATGATTCTTCAATTTCTATTTGTGTGAAAACAGATTCTCTCAATCAGCATAGTTATTTTTTAAATTGATTTTAGCTTTCATGATTACCTTTACAGCATGATTTCTTTTTTAAAAAATCTGACTTGTTTATTGACACACACACATACTGCATTACTGCTGTTGAACTTAATAACTAGTTGAATTGGAAATAGCTTTAAGTGTCTGGAAAATAGAGGACTATGATCCATGAAAGCAGTACCAAATTATATGAATTTCATGGGTGATTATTGATTGCTGATATTTTCCAGCTCAATTATGCAAATCAACAAATCAATAAAGTTCTTGTCATTTTTCCCCTTTGTTTAATTCTCTTCAGCATGGTTTTTATTCGTGAGTATTAACTCTTCATATCATTTCACAGTATATTAATTTATATCAGTAATGCTTCTGATAATTAGCCATAATGATGAAGAAAAAGAGACTAAAAATATTTCTAGGGAAATTTGTATTTTACTATCCATATTTGTATGTTTAAATCTAATTCTTTTTCATTTTAAGTATTATCCTTATTTATATATATATTTGAAATATTATGAACAAACAATCTACTACAGAACTGTAGAGACTATTTTGATGAAATGTATAAGTGCTGAAGTAGATTCAACATCTGGAATATCTAAAATTAAGAATTAATAGTATGAATATTGATGAAAACGTTTTTTTTTCTTCTCTTTCCTAGTTACCTAAAAGAAACAGCAAATTTTTATATTTGTTTAAACTTAATTAATAAGAACGTTATTTACAGTTTTTAATGCAATATTTTATTTAAATTTAAAACAATATACAATTTATTTAAAACAGGCTTTGATTAATTACTACTAAATTTTAATTAATTTTATTATGACTAATATTTAAGCGCCATCTATTGGCTATTATTACAGTAATATTAAAAAAGTAGTCAAATTCTGAATTTTAATAGAAAGCGCTTAAATGTTGTCATTTATAATATTAAAGGATAGCGCGTATATTAATTACATAATTTATATTTAATTAATTTCGCATCATGAATAATTTAAATATTCTACTATTAAAAATTCTATTCAATGTTGGCTAATTTTTTTTAATCTGACATGAAATATGAATTTTTAAAAAAATGTCAAATTTTTCCTCGTAAAAAAAGTTAAAGTTTAAAAATTCACTATTACTAGAATATGTATAGCGTTAGCAATTTTGAACATTTAACCTAACATTAAAAAACATTACGCTTTAAAGCTTTCTGTATTAACTATAGAAAGAAATTTGCAAAGGTGTGCTACAATATTAAAATTCACAATGCATTTATCTCCAAATTTTGCCGAATTCATAATGAATTCTTAGTTTTACTTGCCTTTTTTGAAGTGCCCCTCCTTGAATCACTGTTTTATTTATGATTCGGCCAATAACAACAACAAAAAAACAATCACATATGTATAGAATATATATCATATATAAATTATGTTAAACAAATAATGTTCTCAGTCTGCAAAAAATGCTACATTGTTAGACATAATTTTAAAATATGGTTCTGTTCTTTTTCTGATTATTGATATTTTGCCCTACTTAGTTTACTGCAGTGGTGACCTCTGGAGCTCAAGATCCGTAGATTATATTCAGGTCTGTCATTTCCAGATTTCTTCTGAACTAAACCGTTCACTTATTTAAATATTTGTAACTCATTTAAATATTTGTAACTCTACGGAATTTTTCTTCTTTTCTTTAGCTATGTAACATTAATATGCTTCCCAAAAAAAGATTGCATTTTATTTGACAATTTAACAAATAATTTGCTGTGCAGTGCTTTCAATCTGGGATGCCATAATCATCGCAGTCAAACATATCGGTTAAACTCCTAATCGTCCAATTTAATCAATAAGTTTGAGCACTATGATTTTGACCTTCCAGGTCAAAAGCACTGCTCAGAGAATTATTTGTTAAATTGTCAAATAAAATGGAATCTTTTCTTGGGAAATATATTAACATTACTTATAGAATTATTTGTTATTAATAATCTGATAAAAATTTGTCTATCTCTGTACTGCTTCATAAATCAAGTACGTTTAAAAAAAAGCAATATCCACTTTAAGTCTGGATTTGTGAATATATCAAGCATTTATATATTAAAACAAATGGCTCAAAAAAGAAATACCAATAGTTAAATAACTGTAAGAAGTGAGTTAAAACTGAGTTTATAGAAACCTCATGAAAGTATATGGAGATTGTATCACACTTGTATAGATGAAAGCAATGATAAGGATATTAGAATGCATACTGCAATGTCTAAATAAACTTTTAATAATTATAGATAGTTGTATGTTGTTCACTAAAGCTGGAATTAATGAGGAAAAAAACAAATAAATTTTGTCTAGAGTGTGGCTTACATGGAGCAGAGATTTGATTGAATATAAAAAAAGTTTTGCAAAGACTGGAAACTTTTTGGAAAAGAATGAAAAGATATATTGGAATAGGTCACACATACAATGTAAAGATGGTATAAAGAGCAGAAAGATGTTCTATATCATTTAGAACAATGATGGAGTGGCATATTCTGGAATTGTAGATTCATGAATCACAGTTTTAGTTCTGTCATTTATGCTGTTTGAACTTCTTATGAACTCCTAAGCTACAACCCGTTTAACCATATTTTATAATAAAGAAAGATCACTTAAGAATAAAATCATGAAGCAGAAGAGAATACAGTTTGAGCATTTATTTAGAAGTAAAAAATTATAAATATTGAAAAATTTTCTGATGGATATAAATATCAGAAACAAAGTAGGAGAAAAAATAATATTTTTGATGCTCTAAAAGAAAACTGTAGTCTTTAATTTCTGAATGGTCGAAAAATTGGTATATAAAGGTTCCTATATGTTAAATTAATATGCAGATCTTGTCTTTTGGTAAATAAGTAGTGACAATGGTGAAAACTAGTACTGATTTCTAGATGAAGGATAAACAAAATTTTGACAAATTTCAGCTAATTGTCATATAACTCTTATGGCAGAGACTTTGTTATTTAGCTGGGGAAAAGCTGTATAGTGTTGGAAGAAATTTTTTAATATTGCACATGATAATGCAATGAAATATTTTAATTTTGGCTATCAGGAAATCTAAATCTTGCTTTTACAATAAATTTTGCAAATTTTTCAGATATGAGAAACATTTATTAAATGGCCTTAGGATATGTGTACATATATAAATATATAGTATATTATTAGAAATGAGTTTATAGGTTTGAATTTGAACAATCCTCGGCTCAATATAGGAAGTCTAAAAATTATTCATGGGAATATAATGTTTAAACTTTGAACCATTACAAATATCATAAGTAATTAGGTTTGTATTTCTAACTGTAACCAGTTTTGTTAGCCATGGTTTTTGAAATTCTTATTCAAAACAAAAGTCCCTCAACTTACATTTAATAGCCAAGGATTATGGATGGTATTCCATTTGATAAGCTCATGAAGAACTTCAAATATTGAATGCACAATATGATACTCAAAAGTATCAAGATGTATGCCTACTCAATTCAACTTATATATAAAATTACATCTATTTATAAAGAACATATGTTCATTTTTAAAGTTGTAGATTAAGCTTTTGTTAAAAAGATGTTACATTCTAGTGATGTTTTCTTTGAAGACCCAATCTTTATATCAACCTCAATGTTATTTTTAATCTTTTACAATTAATAGTTGTAAATAAATCTTCACAAAGTCTATTTTTTACTTCAATATTCAATAAACTTATGAGAATCATTATATGAATATCATTACATTTCTGCATGTTAAATGAAATATCTCATGACTTCTATAAATTACTGTTAATCTGCATTATATTGCACAATCATGATTTGTTTTCATTACTGCAGAACATGAGTTATGAAAACATCAACTTTGTATATGGAAAAACTGAACTCCAGAATCTGTTTATATTTTTATTACTATCTCCCATTAATTATTTTTTTGTTTATATAGGATTAATTCTGGAATTGAGGGAAAGAGGTCGCCACTAGTAATCTGATGTTTTTATTTTGAATGTGAATTCGCTTGATGCTGCTAACACTATGTCATTTATCTGGAATTTTGGCCCATGCTTATGTTTATTGAACTTCACATTTCTATAAATACTCAAATAGGTTGCACTTCTAAAATTATAATATCTTATTTGAGTAAAAAATGTCAACTTTTTCAATTTTTAGATTGTGATTATTTTAAAAAATATGTATAAAAATAATAATAATAATAATAGGCAATCCATTTTAAATTCGCTTTAAGATTAGAGAAAATTGTGCATAAAGATAATATTTTTCATTTTTATTGACAAATCGTATTAAAGAATTCACTTTTAACAAATAAATTTTTTGTCCATAGTTATATTTTATAAAATGTTTTATAAATTATCATATCCACATATTTTCTCTTCTTAAAATTGCCTTTGATTATAATGTTTTATATCTGTGTGGTGATTTTAGCTCTGCAAAATGTAAAATAGTAATTTTTACTATTATTAAAAAATGATTAAAATGTAGTTTACAAAATTTATATTCTAAAATGAAAATTGTACTAAGTTAATAAAGCTTTGTTGCTATAGCAGCAGTATCTATTAAATTACCCGGTGTTTTATGTCGATGATATAATTTGCCTTATAAATATGCATCTGTATATAATTTTTTAAATAATTTTGTTAAAAACGATTTATTTAATGCACATATCTTATGCTGTAAAATAAAATGATTTATTTTTCTGTAAAATGAATTTGTTGATGTATATTTGTTGAGTAGATTATTAAAAACAAATTTTCAAATGAATTTATCTTTGATTCTTAACTTTTTAAGAACATGCATAGATGTGTTTTTAAAATTTATTACTAATTAGTATTTTAGGAATTAAGGAACGATATATAAATTTAAGCTTAATTATATACATATAAATTTACAGTTTGTATGCTTATAAATCTTAAGTATTGAGCTGGAAATAATCCATCTTTTAGCTTAATATATAGGGTATATGAGCAGAGACTTTCACACGACCCACCACTCTCCACTTTATCTCATAACACTGATACTCACGAACACATGTATGTCGAAAAGATAAATAATCGCCAATATTCATATTTCATGCTAAACCAGCAATCATCAGTTGGTCCAGATTATTACCTTTACACATATATGCAATAAGTGCTCAGATATATATTAAGATAGCCAATCTTCATATTTTAATGGACAGGCTTCAATCCACTCCAACTCTTCAACCGTCCATCCAATTGAAAATCTGATGATGGAACACTCAAAGGCCATCCCGAGGCCAAGATTCTCATCTTTTAGCTTAATGTAAATCAGAAAGCCATGCACAGTTTGGAAGGTCTGGCTATCGAACTTCTTACAAATTCCTGAATAAAGCCATTATTCTTTCTTTTATAATGTAAATCAGACAAATGCCATTATTAATTAGTAGATGACAGGAACTCAATCTGTTAGTTACATCATGGAGGACAATTTGATCTATTTAATACATTGAAAAATCCCCATAATTATTTCAATATTCATATATATGTTAAGGTCTCTGACTGGAGACAGGTTGAATCAATTAATTTAGTATTATAAACATGATCATCATCAATGGTAGTTTGCCACTTACTCTCTCAGTATAATTTATATTAAATATTTAGACCATCATTGAAACTTCAAATGCATAGGCTTTATTGGATATTACAGCAACTAAAGATTTATAAATTGGAGATAAATAAACTATGAAAGATATTAAAAAGTAAAAGTATAAGAAAAAATGTTGATAAATAATGTTAAAAAGATAATATCTTGTTATTTGAAAAATTGATTAATACAAGAGAAGAGTTAGAAAAATGGTTTGAAGAAATGGGAAGAACTTTTATTTTCAAAAATGACTAATGATAATGGTAATGAAAATAACTATAGAGATGAAAAAAAAAGGAATATCTATATAAACTTAAATAGTAAAAATAATGGATAAAAAGTAATAGAGAAAATGGTCTAGAATGAGGATCATCTTATAATGGTAGAATGATGGTTTATATTGATCTTGAAGATAAACTAACCTAATAATGAATAAGTAAGGGTTGCTTGTGTATTTATTGAAGACGACTGTTATGAATAAATGCTTACAAATTTGTGTAATGTACATTAACCAAAGAAATAGTATTTGATTTGCACAAGTATATGAGATTTGATTTAACTGAAAAGACAATCAAAATACATCTTTAAAATCATTGTAATTTTTCATTGTGAGCAGTTGATTTTTGAGAAATATCTTTCAAAAAGAAATTTTATTCACAAACCATAAGAATTATTTACAAAAAGAAGGACATTTACATATCAATCTCAAAGGAGACCAATCAACAAAATCAAAGGTTACGGTTGTATATATAAACAAAAAAACAATTAATTTCATATCAATTACATTAAAACATTAGTTATCACCAGAAATTGAAGACATATAACTTCCCATTCCAGAAATCATAGTAGTGGCCCATTTACATTAATATGATCATGTACATCGCATATATGATGGTATTAGTCAATTCAAACACATATAAGTTTGTTTAATTTATGGACATGTGGACAATGATTAAAACCATATTTGGCCATTTAGTCCATAGAGTTTTATCCTATCAAATGAAGAACATTTCCAATGTTTCTGTGTGAATTAATTTAACATTTTAAATATCGAGAGATTGATCATTATGAATCATATATGAAAACCATACACTTTATTTATAGATCATGAGGTTAGCCAATCGGTTACCATTAAGCATTGTTAAAGCAGTCTTAATATATTTATTGGGTCATTGATTAAAACTGATCCGTTAATCAAATGAAAGCCCTTTCCTATTATTCATCAATTAGGTGGGTAACTTTATAATGGCATTTTCTAGTTCTTGGAACTCTTCCATATAAAGTTTATCTAGAATGTTTTAGGTAAATGGTTCATTAAATTTTCTCAGTATTTGTGGATTTATAACTTTATATTCTTTTCATCATCGGTACTACACTTTGTTTTAGGTTTATTAGGGACCAGGTTTGGTTGAACATGAAATTCTGAGAAAAATTTTGGTCTAATTCTTTAATTTCTTTTAGTAAGCGTAAAGATATTTTCATCATGTCATATTCTTCTCCACTTTCGAAGATAGTCTTATTTCTCAATGACCAAATGGAAAAATTTATATATGTTGCCAATCTTATGACCCCAAAATGTCCACTCTTGAAGGGCTTAGTCAAATTTACACAAGCTGATTCTTTGTTTTTAATGAGAGATTTAAAAGTGTCTCTTATGCTATTCCAAATTTGACACTCCTCCAATATACGTGTCATTGTCTCATCACTACACCTACATAGTGCGCAATAGGGTCCAGATTATAATTCCTTTTATTATGTAGGAAGTCAGCAGTAGGCAAGGCCCCAAGGTTAACCTTGATTAAAAAATCAACAAACCTTGGTTCCAATTTTAGATGTTTGGTCAACCTGGAGAATCTTGATATTCCAATCGAAAGAATATTGTCAATTTTAGTTTCTTCCGGATTCACAAGATCATATGTGTTCCAGTAGTTTAGTTTGTTATTAAACATTGTTCCTGGCTTCTTCATTTTTAGATGGTCAAATACTATAGAGATTTGCTTTTGAATCCAAAGCCTGCCACTTTTGGGAGGTGACCTATCAGTAGGAGTTATTTCTTCTGGGAATATTGGCCCTTCCATATCTTTTCATAAATAATCTGGTAAGTATATTATGAAAACACTGTATTAATAACATTTTTATTGAGTGTAGTCCTATGCCATTCATCTGTTTAGGTTTCTGTGATTCTAAAGTAAATTGTGTTAAAGTGGTGGCAATAGTAAAGACAATCACTAATGAAGATTAATTTGTCATATGATCGTGTACCTTATCTACATACCTTTGTTGAGAAAACTTTGCCTACCCACGTATCTATAAAGAATATTGAATGTATTTAGACTTGATTAAATTTAAAGTCCATGTCCGAGATTGACTAAAATTAATCCTTTTTAATGCAATAAAAAATGATTAGTAATAAATTGTAAATTTATTGAAAGGCGATTGTTATAAATATATTTTTAATATATATATATGCTTGCACACGCAAATATATATAACATTTAAATAAATTATTTGACAACATATATTATTTCATTGCAAAGTACTTATTTAAATAATGCTTTAGTGTGTTCAATAGAAAAATGTTTATTTAAATAATGACTTCTTGTTCTTTTCATTAAAATTGTATTCGGTTAATACTACATAATACTGAATACAATAGAGCATTATGAATTATTTTTATGAGAAAAATGTTAAAAGGAAATGGACATGGAAGCATCCAAATGAAGGTACAGAGAATTGGATTATATTCTAACTAACAGAAAATACGAATTTCAAGATCATAATGTTCTTAATAAATTCAACACCGGAAGTGATTATCCATTAGTAAGATGTAAGATACATGTTGATGTAAGATACATGTTAATGCAAAATTACAGAGACAAAAATTATTAAGAAAAACAATATTTACAGTTGCTATTCCTAATCTTTAGAAACATTCTAATGAATTTAAATTAGAACTTACAAATAGGTTTCAAGTGTTAGGAGATTTTGAACATGATTCAGATTTGAATGAAATTAATATGAAAATAACTGATACACTTTTAAAAACTGCAACAAAGATAGCTGGTAGAAAAAAGCAGCAATTGACCAATAAAATTTCTACTGAGACTAGAGAATTTATGAAGAAAAGAAGGAATATGAAGATATACAAAAATTATGCATTAAAAAGGATTGAATATCTCGAATTTTGTAAAATGGTGCGGAAAAGAGTTGAATATGATATAAGAAAGTATAATTGTGAACTAGCAAGGAAAGCTGTAGAAGAGAATAAAAGTCTCAAGAGTGTAAAACAATATTTTGGTATTGGTAGGAAATTTATATCTGCAATAAGAAAAAAAGATGGAATTATTACTAAGAAGAGAGATGACATCATGAAATGGGTAGAAGACTTTTATCAAGAATTATATAGTAATAAAGAACACCTATATCTATTACATCTTCCAAATTGCCCAGAATTTTAAATAAAGAAGTGAGACATGCAATTAAATGTATGAAGACTGGAAAGGCTTTAGATAATGATGGAATTATAATTGATATATTAAAAGAAGCAGGTGAAGAAATAGAAATTTTTTGATCATCGATTAGTAAGATGTAAGATACCTGTTAATGCAAAACTAGAGAGACAAAAATTATTAAGAAAAACAATATTTACAGTTGATATTCCTAATCTTCAGAAACATTCTAATAAATTTAAAGTAGAACTTGCAAATCGTTTACAAATATTAGCAGATTTTGATCACGATTCAAATTTGAATGAAATTAGTATGAAAATAACTGATACAAACTGCAATGAAGATAGCTGGTAGAAAAAAGCAATTGACCAATAAAATTTCTACTGAGACTAGAAAATTTATGAAAAAAAGAAGGAATATGAAAAAATATAAAAATGATACATTAAGAAGGATTGAATATCTTGAATTTTGTAAAATGGTATGAAAAAGAGTTGATAATGATATAAGAAAGTATAATTGTAAACTAGCAAGAAAAGATATAGAAGAGAATAAAAGTCTCAAAAGTGTAAAATAACATTTTATTATTAGTAAGAAACTTGTAATCTGCAATAAGAAAAAAATATGGAACTATTACTAAAGAAAGAGATGGCATCATGAAATGTGTAGAAGAGTTATTTCAAGAATCATATAGTTATAAAGAACTTCTGATTTAGCCAGGATTTTAAAGTGAGATATCCAATTAAATTTAAGAAAAGAAAAACACCAAATAATGATAGAATTTTAATTGATATCTTAAAAAAAGCAGGTGAAGAAATAGAAAAAAAAATTGGTACTGTTATATACCAAATGTCTAAATAATAAAGATGTACCAGATGATTAGAAGAATATAGTATTAATATTTAAAAAAGGTGATAGAGAAGATTTTAGAAACTACAGACCTATCAGTCTTTTATCAGTTAGTACAAAATTTTTACCAAGATAATTACAACTCATCTACAGAGAACTTTGGATTTAACTAACCAAAAGAACAAACTGGATTTAAAATGGTTTTAGTATAGTAGATCATATCCAAGTATTGAGAGAAATTTTAGAAAGGACCAATGAATATGAGTTGTCATTATGCTTTGGATTTGTAGAATATGAAAAGGCATTTGATTCTATAAACATTTCTTCAGTGATTAAAGCATTGTGTTCATCAAGGTAATCGACCCAATCTATTGTCATATTATAAAGAATATTTATAAAAATGTAACAGCAACAATTAGATTACATAATGATACTAGGAAGGCTAACATTGAGAAGGGTGTAAGTCGTGGTGATCTCCAAAACTTTTTGCAGCAGTGCTGTAAGAAGTATTTTGTGGTTTAAAATGTGAAGTTAAATAGGAATAAAAATAAATGGAGATTATTTAAGTCATAGTTGTTTTTGTAAATAATGCTTCAGAATTTCAGGAAATGTTGCAAAAGTTATCAGATGAAATAAAGAAGGTAGGTAGGACCAAAAGTAACCATTAAAAAGACTAAATTAATGTTCAATGGATTTTCTCAAAAGATGAAAATAAAGGTTGATAATGATGAGTTAAATGAAGTTAACAGCTACAAATACCTTGATCAGATTATTACTACAGATAGAAACATAATGAATGAAATTAATCATAGAATCAAACTTGTTTGTAGTACTTTTGGTAGAAATAACTTAATATTAAAAGAAAATATGCCTATGTGTTTGAAAAGGAAAGTTTTTAATAAATGTGTTTTACCAGTTTTTATTCATAGATCTGAAACCTGGACACTTACAGAGACTTAAGACCACCCAAGAAGTATGGCAAGATGCATGTTAGGAGTAACAAGAAGAGATCAAAAATGAAATACCATAAGTAAGAGAACAAACAGATATTACTGACATCATTGAAAGAATTAAGAGACTGAAGTGGAATTGGGCTGGACATATTGCTAGAAAAGATGACAATAGATGGAAAGTTGATATCTTAAACTAAATTCCAACAGACTGTAAAAGACCCAGAAAGAGACCATATGTGAGATGGATGGATGAGTTAAGGAAGTGTGCATGGGTGATGGAAGAAAAGAGACTAGAAATCAAAAAAGATGGATTAAATGTGAAGAAACTTTAATGGTTGACAATGATATAATGACATATGGATTGTTTCCTGAATTTTAATTTATTACACAACAATTAAAATATAGTATTGTATATGTAAAGATACAAGCACATAGTCAGGTTAAAAATATTGATGTTTTTTATTGCAGTTTATTTTATATGATGTTATATACTCATTCATTTTTATTATGAAATATGTCAATAATAATGCATAGCAGTGTATATACAAATGTCTATATTTATGCAAAATATTACAAACATCTATATCCATATATACAAATTATGATTTACCATTCATGTTCAAATGATCTATCATTAACTAATTGTATAGATATTTTGTATACATTCTTACTTTTTTATATTTTATTATTAATTAATTTCATAGCCTTTTCTTTTGTTAGAAAGTTTATATAATATAAAGATTGCATCATAATTTATTGTGTATTTGATTTGCTCTTTTGTGTTATTTTTTCCATTCTTTTGTTTCCATGTGTGTTCATAATAAACAAATGTATACATTCCACAATTAAGTTTATAGATTATACTTGTTTTAGTTTTTATTTCATTTTTTATTTAGAAAGTTGTGCATGTTTCTAGTTTTTTTACTGTTTGATACTCCACATTTATTTCTCTATTTATATTACTTATTTTTGTTAAAATTTTTATGTTTTTATAAATTATTGACAAATATTAATTTATTGTTTTATTGTTCTTAGAATTTTTATTATTATAAAAGTCATTATCAATTGAAGTACGATTAGTTTTTTACAATTAATAACAAAATTTCATTATCTAATAATTAAGCATATTACTTTGAGAATAATATCAGAAAAGTTCAATACATTATCAATTATTTCTTTTATCTCTACATATTTAAGTTTTTGTAAACCTATAATCAAATCCATTTACAGGTCATAAGACATTTCTGCACTGCAATCCATAGCCCTTCAACTTTTCAATCTATCACTTAATTGTTACTCTAAACAATTTAATTGCAAGTATGAGTATTTGCAATGATTATTCTTAATAGAAATCTAAATTATCTATGATCCGATTAATGATTTTTATTGTTGATGTTGTTGTTTTATTTATTTTTATAATTTAATAATTTCAACTTTTTAATAATCATGCCATTAATGTTTTTCTATATTTTTTATATATCAAATAAAATTATTATCATATATATTCACCTATTCTGTAAATGGCCAAATAGCTGTTTAAATAGTCAAAACTAAATCTATTATTATTATTACGCAAACTCTTTTTAAGACATTATTTATTATAACTTTTTTGTTATTAAAGAGTATGTTTTAGGTTATATTCTTATGTTTTATATACATCAATAAAACAACCTTTGTTTTGTAACTAACCAATGCTTATATAATGAGCATGTCAATAGCTCTAAACAAGTTTTTCAGAACATCCCTATTCTCAGACCTGTTTCTAGCTCTGGCTTTCATCAGTGAGGCATTAGGATATTTAAACATTAGATTTAAAATACCAAGTCAAGCCCAGCACTTTATCTAATTATGTAACATTTAATCTAATTATTTTATGTAGTTATATAACATTTGTAATACAAGCTTATTAAATTCAATCATGTGATCTATGACTTGATTTTCTTGCTAACCAATGCTTTTATCAATAATGTTTTTCAGTTGTGGTCTTTTGTGTTCATTCCTGTTGTGAATTTATAGAAAGGATTTTTCTTAATTTGTCTTCTTTAATAAAATGCTTTATTTTAATTGTGTAATCATTATTATCTTTATAAATGATTAATAATAATACAAAAATATTATGTTAATTACAAATTCTTCTTTTATGCCCCACACTGTTTCATGTTTAGTGGTATTAAAATAATGTGATCTATATAAGCCCATTGTATTGATTAATGGGGCTTCTATAACAAATCTGCCTATTCAAATGATGTTAATAAGAAAAGATAGACTGTTATATATATATATATGGACAATTAGTGGTGGTGTTATTGGCAGCTTATGGAAATTCTTTCCAAATACAAGAATCTGGCAGAATGATTTGTCTGTTTTTTTAATATAGTATAGTAATTGAACAATGGATGTTTCAAGTACTGTGATTAGAGTTTGTATCTATTCACATTGGCTTAAATTCATCTTTTGTAAAAATAATTTTATATATATTACTGCTAAGATCATTAAAAATACTATTCGTAGCTTTTTAGTTTCCATTTATTAAAATACCATTTACATATTTAGAATAAAATTATTTTATTTATTATTCTTTTTCAAATTCTAAAATGGTTGTTTAATTACAAATGTTGAGAATATTAAACCACTTGACTGCATATCCTATTATCCAACTTTAATGCATAACCTAGGCTTCATTATTTATTCAATTTGTCTAGTTTAAGTTGTAGAGTCATGGATTTCAGAACTGAAAGACTTATGTACCATGGCCTAACTCTATCATCTTCAATGCTTGAAAAATTATATATTCTCTTTAATAACAAACCATTTGAACATCACATGATCACCATTTCTTATGCTAGCACATAACTGTTATTAAAACAGGCAAAACTCTTCATACAGTAGTGCCACCCAGTGTCAACCAGAGTATTCAGTGGATGCCAGATATGAGAGTTTTGCCTGTTTTAACAAACCATTTGATTATTTACTTATTTAAAGTAAGAACTATTATGTATTAGTCAAGCATTGGTAGCCGAGAGGTCATCCAGCTGCCTTGCAAGCAAGCAGTTGCTTGCAGACAGTTGTCATGGATTCACTTCCGGGCCGATGCTTTTACATATAGAAAAAAAAAATTATTATGCATTATTATAAATTTTCCTTCTATCATATTTATGTTTTGATTATATACGTAATGATTTAATTTCTCTGCCTAATATTTGAGTTAAGTTTTAATTCTGAATTAACCAAATATCAAAAAGTCTTACCCTATAAGATCTGGGTATATATAAATGATCATTTTATTCTTGCAGCTTTTTAACAAAGGGGAAGGGAGTGTGTTGGTAGTACATAGATAAGAAGTTCACCTCCGCTGTCTTATATTTAATATATAATTTTGCAGTTATGGATATTTATATTTATTGACTTACATTTTATTAATTTTTAAAATGAAAAGTAATGAGTCTTACCTGTGATTTATTGTTTATTGGCTGTACTGAATGAGACTGTGTTTATATCTACTCTTAAGTTTAAATTTCATTCTAAATTATATCACATGTAAAAACACTGTCCTATAAGGCATGGATAAGCATGAATAAAATGAATATTTTATTTAATATTTAAATACAAGCAGGGCCAATCAGAGGGGGGCAGGAGGGGCAGTTTCCCTGGGCCTCACAATACTAGGGACCCCGATTTGGCAACTTAATATGTTAAACAAAAATATAGAAGGCAACACGATGTCACATCTTATGGAATGGCCTTGATTTTACAGTTAAATGCCCCAAAAAAATATTCAAGAAAAACTTTTTCAAGCAGGCGTACCACAAGTCAAAAATGTAAGCCAGTTTAGGGATGAGGTGTCAATTTGATGACTCTGCAACGAAAGCGACTGCTGCACTCAATGACTGGCAGAATTAATAGTCTCCACCCCCTCTCAATCAGTTCTGTGCTAACAGTGTTTTATGATACTAACAGTGCTAGAATGAATCTATGCTAGCCAAGTGCTATCTGGATCTGATCCACTTGCTCTTTTCTATGACTCATAACTAACTGCTCCTGGATCATTTTCGGCCATGTAAGTAAAACTCTCATTTGTTCTTTCTCTCTCTCTCCTCATGTTCTTATTTTAAATTTTGAAGGGCCTCTAAAATATTACTTGCTCCGGGCCTCAGATTTTCTCTGAAGGCCCTGAATACAAATATAGTCTATACTTTTAAGCTAGATGGAGTGGATGACTAAAGGGAGCTTGAAAGTCTGGGTTCAAATCCCCTCTAAGAACATTTTATTTTTAAAGTTTTTTAATAAAGAAAAAGGATTGGAATATTTATGTTGATTACAGATGGAAAAGAAACTCATTTCCATTGTCACATATCTTGCATTTTATATATGTAAACTTGGTATATTTCTTATATATTCATTATATTTTTCTTATATATTCATTGTATTTGTAACAAGATTTTTATTTAATGTAAGTTGTTTAAATTCAGTGTGGCCGATTTTGTACTAACTATACAGAAATTACCACATCTACATATTTGCTATCATTTATTTTCATTGCATGGCATTTCTATTTTTTGTCTTTAGAGAGTCATTAATCAAATAACCGAATTGATTACTTTTCTCCAAAATGTTGATAATCTAATTCTCGTTATCCCTCATTGATACTCCACCACCCATAACAATAATTTTATCAAAACTTTAATTATCCTCGTAAGCAAATACTCGATTTGCTAGTATAAACTTTTTCTAAATAAACTTATTTAGTGGCAAATATATGAAATAAAAAATTATGATAGTACATTAAACAGTATCCATTCTTTCTTGTATGTAATAACAAATACATGTCTTGCATTGGTGGTCGAGAGGTCAGCGCAACTGCCTTGCACTTGCAGGCAGTTGCCCGGGTTGCGGGTTCGCATCCCGGCCGATGCTATGACACTTAAAAAACAAAAACAAATACATTACAAAAAAAGTTCAAATATTGGTGCTTAGAATCCAAATATCCAGACTTCTTAATTAAAATAAATGTCAAAGTCCTCCCTACTATTTTTTTTTCTCTTTTAGAAGTAATATTTTGCAAATATAGATCCATTATGTGCCCCCTGTCATAAAGATGAAGAAATTTTGTAAACACTTTCTTCTGGATTGTTCTTCATTCTTGCACTCTTATTACTAACATTACTCATTCAAATTCATAAACAATCAACAAGCTGGTGAATAACATGCAGAGAAGTATTTTTTCCCAATATAAAAATTACTACTTTCATTCTTTTCACATTCTGTTTCATAAGATGCTATCTAAACTTTAATCTCACATTTCATCATATTATAACACTCTTTATATATATAAAAGATAATATTAAAAACAAAGCCCAAATCAATGTACCGGGTATTTTTGTAGCTTCTTGGAGTTTGATCCCCTTCGCAATAATCGGTGACTTAGCTATTGTTTCTACTCACTGATATACATGATTACTGTTCAAATATAACTAATATTTAATATATAATAATATATATTTTGTTACTTCTATACCCAAAGTCCCCCCCCCCTTTTTTTTTTCTTAACAATAGTTGTAAATAATCTTTAATATCAATCTAATTTTATCGTATAACTCATAAAATGTCAATAGTAAACCAAATAAAGTTAATTTATTAAAACTAAAAATTGTTAAAATTAAACAATAATTTCAATGGATAGTTTTCTTTAGGTATTTCAATCTTTATAAAAATATAAAGTGTTTTTTCTCATATGTCATAGCATCGGTCAGGACGCGAACCCACACCCGTCTGTAACCAACTACTTGCTTGTAAGGCGGGTGCGATGACCTCTCGGCTAACAACGCTTAGGATTTGTATTTGTTTATGATTCATTAGTTTCTCTCATTTTATCTAATAATGCTAAGTATTTTGTTTTTATCGTTAGTAGGATATTTAGGGAGTACTACATGCATTATATTCTTTTATTATTTCAGTTATTAAACAACATTTGATTAAAGAAAAATCAGGCATAAATATAATGGATATATAAAAAATGTACTGATGTGCACTAAGATCTAACATTTAATTTTAAAAAAATGTTTCACTATATACATAGTAAAATCATAATAAATATTGTAAATGGTCATGAAATGCATGAATTATGTAAGTGGATATCTGAATTTGTGTACTGGTGGATGATTGTGATATTGAGTTAAGAGAGACATTGATAAAATCTAAAGAATTCGTAATACAAATGATGTAAAGATTTCAACTACTTGAATCTCTATTAATAGTTCAATACTTACATCACTTTCGAGCAATGGAGGGACTGGTTTCTATTCACTTTTAACACTTTGTAAAAGAGTGAATAATCATTTTACTGCAGAGATATTTTCCAATTTTTTGTTATCAGTATCTTTCTCATCTCAATCCACCCATATCACTCCCATCTAAAAAGTCAAAACATACACTTTACCTATGCATGCATTTCACAAACAACCTTTGTTCCTACAATGAGATAGGGGCAAAAAACACAAGAATCTCTTAAGCCCATTACACCTCTCTCACACAAGGTAGGTAATGATTTCTATTCATTTATAATGACACCTTATGGAAGAAGATTGAAAAAATATATTCTTATTTTTATTGTAACAAATAAAGTCTATAAATGAAAATAAACTTATGTATCAAATGCTAAGGGCATACTACTAAAATCGTATAATCAGCGAAACTCTATTGTATCTTTATATCATCATCATCATCATCAACCATTATCAATCCACTGCAGGATGAAGGTCTCTCCAAGTTTAATCCATCTTCTCCGATCTTTAGCTTCTCTTTTCCACAACTACCCTGCACATTTTCTTATTTCATCCATCCATCTCACATGTAGTCTCTTTCTGGGTCTTTTACAATCTCTTGGAATCCAGTTTAAAATTTCAATTGTCCATCTATTATCATTTTTTCTAGCAATATGTCCAGCCCAACTCCATTTCAATCTTTTAATTTTTTCAATAAGGTCAGTAACACCTGTTTGTTGTCTTACCCATACATTGCGTTTTCGATCTCTTCTTGTTACTCCCAACATACATCTCTCCATACTCCTTTGAGTGGTCTGAAGTCTCTGTATTGCTCTTCTATTAAGTGTCCAAGTCTCAGATCCATAAGTAAGAACTGGTAAAACACATTTGTTAAAAACCATTCTTTTCAAACACAGGCATATTTCCTTTTAGTATCAAGTTATTTCTACCAAAAGCACTCCAACCAAGTTTAATTCTATGATTAATTTCCTCCATTATGTTTCCATCTGTATTAATAATCTGACCTAGGTATTTGTAACTGTTAACTTCTTCTAATTCTTCATAATCAATCTTTATTTTCATATTTTGAGCAAATCGATTAAACATTACTTTAGTCTTTTTAACATTTATCTTTAGTCCTACTTTTCTACTTTCATCTGCTAACTCCTGCAACATTTCCTGCAGCTCTGAAGCATTATTTGCAAAAACAACTACATCATCTGCAAAATCTAAATGACTTAAATACTCTCCATTTACTTTCATTCCTTTAGTTTCCCATTTTAATCCACAAAATACTTCTTGCAGCACTGCTGTAAAAAGTTTTGGAGATATGGAGTCACCTTGCCTTACACCTTTCTCAATGTTGATTTTTCCAGTATCATTATGTAATGTAATTGTTCCTGTTGCATTTTTATAAATATTCTTTAAAATATGACAATATCCTGGATCTATACCTTGATGATCCAATGCTTTAATCACTGAAGAAATGTGTATAGAATCGAATGCCTTTTCATAATCTACAAATCCAAAACATAATGACAACTCATATTCATTTGTCCTTTCTATGACTTCTCTCAATACCTGGATATGATCTATTGTATTAAAACCACTTTTAAATCCAGCTTGTTCTCTTGGTTGGTGGAAATCCAAAGTTCTCTGTAGACGAGTTGTAATTATCTTGGTAAAATTTTTTATATAAAACTGATAAAAGGCTGATAGGTCTGTAATTTCTAATATCTTCTTTATCACATTTTTTAAATATTAATATTATTACTGCATTCTTCCAATCTTCCGGTACATCTTTATCATTTAGACATTTGGTATATAACTTTGCTAAAATTGTTTCTATTTCTTCACCTCCTTCTTTTAATATATCAATTATAATTCCATCATTTCCTGGAGCCTTTCCTTTCTTCATACATTTAATTGCATGTCTCACTTCTTCATTTAAAATTCTGGGCAATTCAGAAGATGTAATAGATATAGGAGGTACTTGTTCTTTATTACTATATAATTCTTGATAAAAATCTTCTACCAATTTCATGATGTCATCTCTTTTTAGTAATAATTCCATCTTTTTTTCTTATTGCAGATATAAATTTCCTACCAATACCAAAATGTTGTTTAACATTCTTGAGACTTTTATTATCTTCTACAGCTTTCCTTGCTATTTCACAGTTGTACTTTCTTATATCATTTTCAACTCTTTTCCGTACCATTTTACAAAATTCAAGATATTCAATTCTTTTTAATACATCATTTTTGTATATCTTCATATTCCTTCTTTTCTTCATAAATTCTCTAGTCTCAGTAGAAATTTTATTAGTCAATTGCTGCTTTTTTCTACCAGCTATCTTTGTTGCAGTTTTTAAAAGTGTATCAGTTATTTTCATATTAATTTCATTCAAATCTGAATCATGTTCAAAATCTCCTAACACTTGAAACCTATTTGTAAGTTCTAATTTAAATTCATTAGAATGTTTCTGAAGATTAGGAATATCAACTGTAAATATTGTTTTTCTCAATAATTTTTGTCTCTCTAGTTTTACATTAATACGTAACTTACACCTTACTAATCGATGATCACTTCCTATGTTAAATTTATTAAGAACATTACAATCTTGAAATATGTATTTCCTGTTAGTCAAAATATAATCCAATTCTGCTGTACCTTCATTTGGATGCTTCCATGTCCATTTCCTTTTAACATTTTTCTCAAAAAATGAATTCATAATATAAAGTTTTTCTTTTTCTGCAAACTCCACAAGTCTATGTCCTCTCTCATTTCTATTACCATAACCAAAATTACCTACAGCAATTTCATCTTTCATTTGTCTACCAATTCTAGCATTAAAGTCTCCCATAACAATTTTAAAATGTTGTTTACTCTGATCAAAAGCCTTTTGTACATCTATATAAAAATCTTCTACTACTTCATCACTATGAGAACTTGTTGGGGCATAAACCTGAATTATCTGCATTTGGTATCTGCTATTAAGTTGCATAACTAATCTTGCAACTCTGTCCGATACACCATCAATCTCCACAATATTGTTCTTCCACTTGTATCTTTTTATATATATATTTTTAAATGTATAAAACGTCCACCAAACCATCCAGATAAATCTATTTTTGTTTCATTGAATAAAATCCTATTTTAAATATACGTTCAGTATTGTGACTGCCGCACTAAATTGATATCTATTAAAATAAAATAAGTGTATCAAGATTGTCAAAGATTTGTAACCAAAATAAAAGTTTACACTGCGTGAAGTTGATTATACATATATAAAATAATCTTGAATTTCGTCAAAATAAATATTTATAATTTTAAAAACTTAATCCAGTTGTTTGAATCTCCTTAATAACATTTATATTTATGTATGTTTTTAATTTATATCTTGGGGATTCACTCAATCTCTCATCATCATCATCAGCTGAGTTCTCATGCAAAACGATGTAGCACCGGGCCCGGGAATAATTAATTTATGTAATATCACCGTAGGTATTGTCCGTAGTGTTATAGATTTGGGAAATGGGCAAACAGGTTAGAATTCATGATTGCTCCTGACCTGTGCATCTTGGGTATGATTGGATTCGGGGTACTTTTGCTCAGATTGTAAATCTTGTTGGATGGACATACATTTTCGACCGGTACAATACATAGTGGAAAAAAATAGTCCCAGTTTTTATAGCTGTAGATGTTTAAAAAAACAATCTGAAATTGTAGAAGATTTGATATTAATACATAATTTCTTTATATTTTAAATATAACAAAGAATGCTGAATTATACTAAAAACTGAGTGATGGAATTTATAATTAAGTCATTTAATATTATCAGTATTAATAAATGAATTTAAAAATTCTGTAATTAAAATAATAATAATAACAACAATAATAATAATCATTGTCAAGCGTTGTTAGCCGAAAGGTCATCGCAACCACCTTGCAAGCAAGTAGTTGGTTGCAGACGGTTGTGGGTTCGCGTTCTGGCCGATGCTATGGCATATGAAATAATAATAATAATAATAATAATAATAATCATCATCATCATTTATTGTAGCAGATGATATTTTAACAATTGAAAAAGAAAAGGCTTCAAGAAATACTAACATATAGTAATATAATCTTAATATGCTCCTTTATTGCATTGATGGGTGTTATGTAAGTATTGTACAAAGAATAAAGATTTTAAAAAAAAACGGATTAATTAATATAGTAATATAATAGAATTATATATATAAACTGTAATTAACACAAAATTTTTAAAAAATAATAATGATGACAAAATTAAACTAAAATATTTATTAAAGAAGTAAATTAGAAAATAATTTCTATAAATTGTTAACGAATAGAAAGAAACACATTGCAACTATTACAAATTTTAAAGACAAAAATGGTTAATATAAAGTTGAAAAAAGTGAGAATCACACAAAAAAGAGCTATAATAAATATTAATATCATAATAATAACAAATACAAAAACTAAATTAAGAGCAAAGCTTTATTAACATTAAAAATACTGTAGTGCTTAGCATGCATTTGACTAATAATTGTCATAAGTATAGCAATGCTTGTAACTGAGGTGAGAGGATAAGACTCTGTTTAAAGACTAAAAAATTAGCATATTGTTTGCATAGTGCATTAATTAGTTAGAGCAAGTCATGTTTTGGAAAGGGGAATGCAGGCTTCTTTTCTATTGATGGCGTAATTGTCCTTGGAAATATGCCAGACTTCCTTGACTTTTCGCTTGGCATCATTGTGTTCTGAGCAAACACTATTTTTAATGTTAATAAAGCTTTGCTCTTAATACAATTTTTGTACTTGTGTATATATATTATATTTGTGGATATAATGGATTTATAAACTTTACTCAGTACAATGATAATAATAACAACAACAAAATTAAACATCACAAGCATCCATTGATTACTCTGGTTGGCACTGAATGGCACTACTGTATGGAGAGTTTTGCCTGTTTTAAAATTAAACATTATAATAGTATTATTCCTCTATGTATTTATAAATTTAACAATAATAAAAATTCTAAAAATAAAAAATGAATTAAAAATTTATAAAAAATTAATTAAAAATAAAATTTATATATATAAATATATGATGGTCAAACAAATATATAAAGATTCATATCTATTTCTAAAATAGAAGAGACATATCTTTAAAAAATTGAGTAATGTGTAATATGATTTACTGTGAAAATACAGAAAAAGATCTAGAAAAAGGAAGACAACAACTAATTTGAGCAATTAAGAAGATAGATAACATCTGTTATTTTTTTAATCTGTAATGGAAAGTATTTTCCAATAGTTGAAATCTATATGCCATGTCCAGTTGCATTATTTTAATCTCCAAATATTTATCACTTTTTTTTATTAGGGTCTTTTTTAAAGTTGATAGTTCAATAATATTTTATCAAGTTACATTTTGACTGCAGACAAAAAACTGAACCAAATGCATTGAAAGATGTATGGTGTTAGTAAAAATTAAGAATAACTATTAGTCAGAAACTATAGATGGCTATAGTTCTTAAATAACTACTGATGGAAGAAACACATATTAGAGTGTGAATTTTGTGGTTACAAGAAGCTTTTAATAAGACCATAAGATATTATTTCACCACCCAATGATGTTTGTTTTATAGAGTGACTTTATATACACAAAAGATTTAGATAATTAGAAAGATAAAAGAATTAAATGCTTTGAAATAGAAATGTAAAAGAGAGTGGAAAAGATATGTGTCAAGTAAAATAAAAGTGTTTATCATATAGAAGTATTGAAAGGAATGAGTGAAAAAAAATTATTTATTGAAGAAGTCAGAAGTAGAAAAAAAATTGGATTAACTTCACTTTAAGTTAAAAGATTACATTAAAATTGAAGCATTTCATCTTTGTTATTTGCACCATATTTAGCTTCAATTCTAAAGAATCGGTGCTGTAATTACAAAAGTAAAAGAATGCCATAAATTGATAGCAAGTTTTCCTATTCTATGATGTAACTGTCAAGATTGTAAAAGTAAAGCATAGAGAAGATTTGGGGCTTAATAAAATAGAGAGTCATCTTAAATAATTCTAATGATGAATGAGCTAATGTAAATAGTTATGATAAGAAATAAAAAAATAAAATTGATAAGATAAAGTATTTTATATATGAACAAGCAAATAATAGGAATGAAATTTTGGCTAAAATACATTAAGAATAGAACATTATGCCAGATCAAACACAATTTTATATAATAGCAGATAAAAAAAAAGCTAAAGAAGCTATATAAAAAATTTCAAATAATAAAACTAAATAGGTCAGAAGATGTGAATAAAAGTGGAACAAAATCGTTGAATTGCATTTTTTTAAAAAACAAAAACAAATTAAATAATGTGAAAAATAAACTGAAGGCAAATTAATAAGAAAAATATAATGGATGGTATATGAAAAGACAATTTGTATGGTTTAGATATATCAAGGATAACAAAGGAAGGATGGAGTAATATTAAAGTGGATATCTGAAAAAAGTTAAAAATTATATCTTAATAAAAAGCTAAAAGGATGTTATAGTGAGAATATAAAAAGTAAATAAGAAATGTTGGAATCAAGTAGAATGGTGACTAGATATAGAGAAATAATAATTGTAAAAATTTTAGAAGCAAAATTTAAATATTGCAAGGACTGTAAAAAATAGAATCAAAGATAGAATAAAAAAAATTGATAATCATATGGAAGAAAATAGTAATGCATATTTATCTGAAAATTTATGATGATGGGGTTTTACTTGTAATTGTATGTAGGACTATTGTGTTTCCATTACTTAAAAATAATTGTTAAATATATTTAAAAAAATTCAAACTTTATTAAACTTTCCTAATACAGTCAACAACAATTACTATGTACCACATTTTTAATGGTTGCTGGCCAGTAGTAATAGTACAGCAGCAAAATTGAATGTGTGACCTTTAGATTCATAAATACTGAATTTAAGGTGATGCTCTAACTAATTAACCTATTCTGATAAAATCAGTAGACAGTAAAATTTGTATATATTTATCTATGAAAGTTCTGCGATTTCTCCATTTTTCTCAATGCAAGATTAATGAATATTATGAATCATGAAACTAGGTTGACATAGAGTATGTTTGATTATCATCATACAAGCTTACTTTTTACTTTTATTTTTACATTCAATGGTCTTGTATTTCTTCATCAAGCATATATGATCATTGGTATCATGTATGTACTGGATGATTTAGATGCATAGTTATATATTTTTCTTTAATAATTGTACTTTTTTAATCATTTTTCAGTAAGGGAATTGATTTCACTGATATAAGTCTTTCAACATTCACATGACATTTCATAAATGCAGTTTTTGTTTTTCAACAATTTAAATTTAGGTTTTAAAGAGTTAAGATTCCTCATTGTGTCCTATGGTTTTAAAAAACTGTTCAGATATTATATTGATTGGAGATTTTTTTAGTTTGTCTGATATATATATATTTACTACAACATCTATAATTAAACCACTAAACATCACACAATAACCATCTTTTAACACCAATCCTGCCTAATAGGATAGTGGTGGCTATGGTTGTTAAAGAGCCAAAGACACCAAAATGTCTGGGTGCTGAACTGAGTTCAGACCCATATGACTATATAAGCTACTGAGCTTAGATTAAAAATATTATTGTGTTTTCAATTTCATTCTCATAGTTTTGTAGCTAAGTAGAGATAAAAGGTGGCTGCTGGAGGGTTGCATTAGATCCTAAGATCTAGGTGCAGTGCTCTCACATCCAAGGCACCTCACTGACGAAGGCCACAAGCCAGAAACTAGTCTGGGGATATTGGATGAGTAGGCACTAGATAGAGATTTTTTATGTACAAGCCTTCTGGCATCCATTGATTACTCTGGTTGGCACAGGGTGGCACGACTGTATGGAGAGTTTTGCCTTGTTTTTTTTAACATCTATAATTTTTTTTTTTATATATATTTATTTTCATTATTTATTTAATGTTTTCTTAATAACTCTTAAAGATAGTTTGATCTATGAGTTTTCTGTTTACATATCATTAGTTCCTGAACAAATATCTTTTGCTGCTACATAGTAATAGTGAATTTTTTTAAAGATATTTAACAATTATATCTGAATAATGGAAATAGTGTAACATATAATTATAAATAGATGTGAATGTTTAAAGGGAAATTTAAAAAAATGGAAAATATGGAAACATTTCTATGTCTTTAAAAAGTAGACTGTGGTTTGGATCTATATGTGGTTTATTTTATGCACACTGATAAAATACTTTATTTTTGCTATAATAATTAATAAACACAAGAAACTTTTATTTCTTTATTTGTACAAAAACAAGCGTTGTTAGCCTAGGTCAGCGCAGCCGCCTTGCAACAAGCAGTTGTTTGCAGACGGTTGTTGGGGGTTCGCCTTCCGGCCGATGCTATGACATATGAAGAAAAATATATATATACTGTTTTCAGCTTATATATATATAATTGACTAAGACCTTGTTTTTAATTCTAAACAAGCTCTTCACTGGATTAGTAAATATTCAAAGCAGTTTATGAAATCTCTGTTTAATATTTATTTTGGTTCAGACTGTACATATTTAAAATTAATGAATCAAAGTCCACCCTGTACTTACATTAAACCTATAATCTAATAAAATAATAAATATTATCAGCATTAGACAAATAAAATCACACAAAAGCATTAATTATTAAAAGGTGCCCACGTGTTATATTTATCTAAGGCTTAACAAAAATAAATTTCAAAATGAGGTTATACACAACTAAATATTAATAATTTTAAATGAAAATAATAAAATATTTATTAATTTCCTGAGACATCTACTCTGATAATCAGGGTTATTATTTCACTTTCTTTTCTTTAATTATCTAGTTTTTATAAGATTTTATGAACAAATATATTTAAAATTATAAACTAGCCAAAATTATATTTATAATCTTTATGATTTTCTTATTATTGAGAGTACCTTCATTCAAAAAGTCTCCCACCCTTTTTTTCGTATCAGTAATAACTATCAAAAGTTTTTTGGCTTCACTTATCTAGTGAAAGAATAAATACAATATTGTCATGCCAGTTCAAGTGAATTGGAACGGCAAATATTAGACGGCATAAATTGATACTGTGGTGACTTGAAGGATTCAAAGTTTAAAATTTTGAAAATGTACTTATATATAATATTTTTCCAATTTTCTCTGGTGTTATAACTTTAAAATAGTTTTTAATTTAAATTATTTATTTTGTAGTTGTTGTTTTTTTTAAAAAAAAGTAATTATTTTAATATGAAATTAATACTTAAACGTGAATTATAGGGTAGTGGCTAGTACTTCTGAATTTGAATCTGAGTAGAATATGTATTCTTTTGTATAACTGAAGATTTATATTAAGCCAGCCTATGATTTTTTTTTTCATGCAGCTTTTCTACAGCCAGTCTAACTAATTATAAAAAATGGGTATCCAATTACTTATAGTTTCAAGATAAAAGTCTAAGTTAGACTGGACTGCTTACCAAAAACAAAATATTTATTGTAATACTATTATTTTTTACATAAACTAAATAAATTTACTAAAAATTAACAATTCATATTAAGATTCTAAAATGACAATTACTCCATCTGGCTTCTGCACAAACATAGAATTAAAATTCTGGTACAGGATTTGGAAAAATATCTTAAGATCGGTATTTTTATTTTATTTTTACTACACAAAGGCTGAATTCGAAAGAGATATTTTAACATTCAATAATTAAATTATGAATATATTTTTCATTGTTTCCTTGACCATTCTAAACATTATCACACTCCTAGATATGAATTGGTTTCACACACGTGTACACACACCCCACACACTTACATATCTCTAATCAGTGTAAAAAAGGCTGAAATATATGTGCAGCATTTCTCTATATTAGCAATTAAAATAAACAAATGCAGTACTGTATTGTGAAATATTTAAAAAATTTGAAAGTGAAATAATATTTTTTTATGTTTCAATTTTTGTTTCATAATGCAAGTATACATTTTCAATACATGCCCACACAGACTTATATATATATGCACATACTTATATATACATGTGCGTGTTAAAAATGCATGTCATAATGCAGTTCCCTTTACTAACACATTTTGATATTTGTGACATGGGTTAGAACCAGATGTGGATAAAAGAGCTGTAATATATAATTTTTCATTAAAAAAAAAATCAATGAAACATCTAAATATTTGTAATTTATTTTCAACTTTTCTTAATTAATTATAAAAAAAAATATCCTCACAAACATTTAGCTGTTCACCTTTTTGTTAAAATGTGGCTAAATTTAGTGCTGATTATAATTCAGTTACAGTCCTAATAAAATCCATACATTAATATGTAACTCGGAACGGTACTGTGGTATTAGAGCTGCGATATGAAGAATTATAATCGTTTAATCATTAAATTAATTAGGTTATTAAATCAAAAACATATTTTAAACTCTACATTTAAAAAAAAAAACAATGTAACAAAAGAAAAAAAAAATACGAAAAGCATTAATGTGAAGAATAGTTAAAATGCGTGTTTAAATCAAATTGAGTGTGTGTTTGCACGTGCATATTCTGCATAATCTATTTTAATACATTGTGAAGGCTTACACCTGCATTTATATATATAATATATGCGGGATTCGAACTCAGACTTTCATACGACCTACAACTCTCTGTGCCATTTTATATTGCTGACTCACCTGATCATCTAGGAACTTATATCTTAATATTTAAATGATCAAAAAACACACATATATCACTACTAATGTAACAAAGTATTTTTTCTCTATTTCAAATATAACAACAATAATAATCATATAATTAACTATTTGTAGGTCAATGTCTTGAGCATACAAGTTAAAAGCAGTTAGTAGTAAGCAAGGGTAATCGGTAAGTTTAATACGTCATCAGTTGAATTATCCCTAACTACCGATAAAGATTTATGGGTGCTGATTTATGACATTACTAATTTTGATACCATTCATTTTAGAAAAATACATGAATAATTACTACTAATCATTTACCTGACTAGAGATTATCCCACTATTGCTAAACCAGATATAAGCTTTAAACTCAATTAAAGATTAGTATATGTTTATATATATGTAGCCTAAATATAGTGTATCATTATGCTAACTTTATTCCTATTTTTTCTTTATGTATAAATTTTCTATTCTACCACAATTACTGAATCACATGAATAAAGATATCTGAAAAGATAAATGATTTCCAAGAAGCACTTCTATTTGAAACAGAACTCTCCAATTGATCAGACCACAATCTATCACATGGCCTCATTATTTGTTTCAATGTTTATGGATATCAATTTGATGTATAAAAATCAAACTTCCCATACATATTACTAATACCATCTTTAGATAAAAACACTTATAATCATTATGATATTATTTCTATATTATAAATGAAATTACTGTACACTTTTTTATTATATTAATGTAAAATTATTTGTTGTGTTTGCCATTTTTCCAACATGCTTATTCCTCCTAACTTTAGAACCTTGTAAAGTCTTCCCCTTTAGTAGCAAATTCTAACCAAGACTTTATTTACTAAAAATCAATCTTAGGATTTTTAGACTACTTTTTGAACAATTTAAGATACTAATAGAACAATGATTAATGCTTGCTAATTTGACTGTAAAATAGCCATTTTTCATGTGAATGTGTATATCTATAAAGAGATTTCATTATTTTAATAAAATAGATGTTATATTAACAACAGCACACGTCCCATAACCTTTAAGAATAATTATCTTCATTCTACTTTAGAGCCATCTACTGTAAGTTTGAGTAATTAATGAGTATCAAATACTATGTAAGTGCTTTAAAAATTTCTATTTGAAAATTTTATAGCATTATGCTACCTGTTGTACATTGATTACTCTGTAGATATCTCTAGGGTAGATTGAAGAAGTCCTTAAACATACTGTATAAAGTGAAACCTATCTTTTATTACTGTATTAGCAATTTCTCACATTTATTTACCTTTGTTAAAGCAGGCAAAAACTCTCTATACATATTGCCACACACAGCAAGCTAGAGTAATCAATGGATGCCAGAAGGCTTGTGCACAAAATCCCCATATAGTGCCTACTCATCCAATATCCCCAGACTAGTTTCTGGCTTGTGGCCTTCATCAGTGAGAAGCCCAGGGGATATTGGATGAGTAGGCACTAGATGGGGATTTTATGCACAAGCCTTCTGGCATCCATTGATTATTCTAGTTTGCTGTGTGTGGCAATACGTATAGTGAGTTTTTGCCCGTTTTAACAACAGTTATACACAAGCATAAGAGGTGGTGGGCATGTAATATTTATTTACCTTCATATAGAATTGCAAAATTCAGCACTTTTTTTTAATCTTGTATTTTTAAAAATATATTTATTTTATATTTATTAAATTCAAACATTTCAAAACTTTAACTGGATGCTATTTATAACATTTTTATAATGACGTGTTACATTTTTTATTCTACGAATGTTACAGGTCAATTACGAATTATGTGAGAATGAATTAATATTCAGTACAAATTACATCATTCTAATAAAGTGTGAAATGCTTCATTTTTTATACATAAATTTGATGTTAAACATTTTATAAAATTCAAAGTTTCAATGCATAACAAGATTTTCTTTTTACATCTAAATATTTATTATTGATTAACAATATATGTTATATTCGAAAATTACAAGCTTTATCGTTATATAAAATATTTCAGTGCTTTTATACTTTTTTTTAATTTTTCATTTTATTAAATTGCTCTCAAAAAACAATATTTACATAAATTATACAGGTCTGACAATTAAGTTTATAAACTCAACCTACAAAATGAGCTACATACCTCCTTGTTGAATATCATTATGGTCACATTTGAAATACCCCCCCCTCCTTGGGGAAGCTATGCATTGATGACACCATCCAGTCCACCCTCACTCTAATTGATGAGAGATTAACATTAGTCAATAATAATCTTGCATATATTCTTTTAAAGTACCCTTATCTTAGGATCTATATCATTAAAACGTAAGCAGCCAAAATTTTGTCTTACATCTATAAATATTTGAAAACCAGGCACTCTTCACAAACCTGGCGCTTAATTGTAAATATAGGGATTTGAACTCAGAATTTCAAGCACCCACCAACTATCCACACTATCTCATACAATCGATACAGCTATAAGTAATACATATATCAAGATTATAGCCTTAATATATATTACTTACGTAATGAGTATGTGTTTAACAAATTATTAATTACATCTTACATCTATAAATAAAATATACATCAATACTAAATTTAATTAGCATTATCTCATATACAATGTTTTGTAAATATAAGTACAGTATATAGTTTTTAATCCAATAACAATATTCTCTCAAAGAAGCTATGAAATAAAATTTAAAAAGACATCCAACATCTAAACTTAAATTATTATATGCATAAATAAATGTTATCCATCATTTATATATTGCACAAGCATCCATTTACCATATATTTTAATATTCATAAAAAAATTATACACATGAGTTTAACTATAATAGTCTTTGTAAATTAACAATAAATAAAATATTAGCATAAAAATATATTATTGGAGTAAACTTATAGACATTGGAGTATTAATTATAAAAAGAAAAAATTAAACCTCCATTTCTTTCATAAGATGTGATATGTTGGACTATTTCCACCATTTATGAGGGAATGTTGAATGTATAGAAAATTTTTAATCTTTATTTAAACTTTCCAAATACAAACAACTTGTTAATAATAACACACAAATAGACAACACAGGTTAGTAATTACACAGCGTTTCGAGTATTATTCTCCACTCTTCTTCAGGTGTTGCTGGCCTATATGCACAGTGACAATATTCGCTTAGAAGTTGATATGTCTATGAAATATCCTTTTTGGGATGTTTTTTTTATATGTTGTGACTTGGATATTGAATGGAGAACATTGAGAATTTTCTTATTGTGATTTGTTTCATTTGAAACAAGTTGTTTGATGATGTAATGTTTATGATTCTTAGTAATTTTATTAATAACTCTGTTAGTGGTGTATTTTGACTATGGAATATTTTAATTTGGTCATAGACAATATATAATTCAAAAAGATGGTCTTAAGTATTTGATGATTATTAATAAGGAAATTTGCAGTTATGAATTATGAGATTAGTTTATAAGAAAGAGTTTACAAAATATTGATACAAAAGAAATTAATTTCCAAAACATTATATCCAAAGTTATAAATATATACTTAAACACATTAATGTTAAAACAGTATGTGTGGCAAATAGAATAAAAAAATAAATAACTATCAACTAAAAAGTACTAAGTTATAATTAGTTTAATCATATAAGAAGTCACATATAAGTGAGTGTATAAATACCATTAATATAATTAGACCATAAAATTGAATTAATCGAGAGTAATGAAGTACCTAAGGATAACCTGAAAATTCAAACTCAATTTGAAATTAACAATTAGAATAATAATATATCTTAGGATATTAATAGATCTTTGTAAGCAAATTAAATTTATATAAGTTGGAATGATAACAAATATGTGATTGTATATAGATTTTATATAATACATGTTATTGGATTTATTAAATAAATTTCCCTCTTGAGCTTTATCTAGAAATAGCTTCATTTAATACGTAGATCAAAGAGACTCATGAATTCCTGATCTGTGATTGGAATAATTGATAAAATGAAATGGTCATGAGAAGATATAAAAGATAAGTGAAGAAAAACCTGAAGACAGCAAAAAAAAAAGGCAGACAAGGTAGCAATGTATCATTATTAGAGTTCCAAAATTGTGATGATGTTTGAGGATACATTATATTCACTCAAAATATAAAAGTAATTTAAATTCAAGTTTAAACTGGAAAATTCTGGAAAGTTCCCAACTAAACCAAATAGCTCATGCACAAATAATAGATTAACCTTTTCTTGTAGTCTGTCATTTCAGGATCTCATTCTAATCATTATAAGTTGAATGAATCACAATAATATTGTCAGTTTTGATAATTTACATCTATAATCTTTCATTTTGTTTTTATTTGCTTATTTACTTAATCTATTAACGTAATTACTTTTTTCTTATTTTCTTTTTCTCCCAAATTGTCTGTAAGCTCTACATTACAAAAATTAACTTTTTTTTTTTTCATATGTCATAGCCATCGGTTGGGAGACAAACCCGCAACAACCGTCTGCAAACACAACTGCTTGCTGCACTGACCTCTCAGCTAACAACGCTTGACATTTTTTTAATTCCAAATATCATTATAGCAAGATTCCTAAATGAAAAAAAAAAAGTTAATTAACAAAGAGATTGAAAAGCAGCTTAATGTTTTAAAAAAATTGTGGAGAATTCAATTACGACATAGTGAAGAGGAAAAATACGCCTTATAGTAATTATAATAATTCCAACACATAATGCTCAAATCACCTCAAATGTTAAGAAATTTTCAGCTATACTTTCTGTTTGAGGTGATTTGATACAGTAATTATTATTTTAGCCCTATGTAACTTTTTTGAATTAAGTGGATAAATTCTTCCATTGTATTTCAAACCAAGAGAATATTTTTGAATTAAGTGGATGATACAGCATCTCTTGACCAATCATAGCTACATTCCATAAATGACATCTATCTTTTATCACTTGTTCACCTCATTCCTATTTTTTTTTTGTCAACAATTGAGTTTCTTTCTTTCATATTGTATCATTTTCTTTGCCAGAACCATGATACCTTGCTCAGTTTGTTCACTAGAAAGCTGTTGATTGGCAATGATCTCCACCATATCTCTGACAATCTTAACCTCTAGTTATGTTTATACTAGCCTATAACAAAATGGTTTACTTCAGATTTCAAGTTTTTTTTCTTAATTTAAATGCACCAGCCAAGATCAAATGAGAGATCTTTCAGTTCCCTTTCTAACATTCAAAGAAATCCATTCTGCTCCAATTACAAATCCTTTGGACAATGCTATTTAGTTTTTCCTTTTATTTCTCATCAATTGTTTTGCCAACTTCTTTTGAAGGCAGGTTTTCAGGAAACAAAAGAAGATTTGATAAAAGTGATTCTATAGATGGATAATGTACCAAGACTTTTGATGACCCATCAGTGAGCATCTAAGAAAAGCATATAAGAAACATTTTCAAAAAAAGAGCAAAAGATCAACAGAAGCATTAGCTTCTTCAGAAGACAAATCAGAAATCAATAAATACCATAAAGTCATCTGACCAATAGAACAGTTTGCAATCAGAAGAAAATTCCATTCTCCTACTTGAAAAGTCATGACATGCTATAGAGTTCCCAACGCAGTCCAAGAGATTCAGCAATTGAAAGATGTATCAATGTCATTAGAAGGAGAAATGTAAAACAATTGAACTCCATATTTATTATATCATTGATGTTTCATGGAGTTTTAGGAGGATTATTTTCTTTCTGCATATCTCACCCAGAAGAACAGTGATTTTCTGAGATAATATTCTGATACCATAGAGTTGAGAATAAATCCATTGAAACTTGACTAATTTCATCTTCACACTTTTTTCAATGCAATTTTACAAATTCCAGAACAGCAATATGAATTTTTATTTTTTACTGCACCTTAGCTCAACCCTAATCATTTCCAGAGCAAGCAAGATTATCACTGCATACATCTATAATTCTATATAAATTTTTTTAGATCTTTTCCATAAAAAAAGGACTTCCTCTATGTAGCTCAAATACAAAATTGTCCTCATCACACCAGGAAACTTTATCATGGTTTCTCTTGACCTTTGGTAAAAGATAATCTCTATAATAAAGGTGAGGCAAGTCTAGGAGGCTTAAATAAGTTAGTGACAAATTTAGAACAAAAATTTATGTGGATTGTTCATTACATACTTAGATAACATCACTTCCTGTACTTCAGTTAATGCCTCATAATAAGAGGGAACTTATAGATCAGTCATTAAGTAATGAGGCAAAATTAGCACTGACTGAAATTCTTCTAAGATATATATATAGAAAGTCAGCTGAAAAAATAATTTGAAAAAAAAATATGTTTGGTCAATTAGTTCAATGTAAAAGTAACTAGGTAAGAAGCAAAATTTTCTCAATCTTTTAATTTTAATTTTAAAAATTGAAACCAACTTTATTTTGGCCAATTTAGATAAAATTGTATTCCATATATGAAAATTAATAAGATAACTAATAAAATCATACATAAAAACTATAATTCTGTGAATAAAAATATCAAACAATATAGTGTGAAAAGCATTATTAACATTCCATTTGGAATAGAACAAATTATCACAGACACATAAGTAATGCATACTTTTAGAGAAACTAATTCCTAAATTTTATATTTATGTTAGTCAGAACACCAACCCAAAAAATGTAATTGATGAAATATTTATGAATTGGACCAATCTCTTCTCAAATTGAGTGCTCAGTTGCAGAAGAAATCAAAATTATATAAAGATGAATAAACCCCAGAATCATAACTAGTTTCCCTAGACATATTAAAACTACAGTAATAAATGATATATATTATTAATGAAGTGAAATGATGAAAAAATGGTTGAGCCATAAAAAAGAAACATGAAATAAAACATTAACGGTAATATAAAAAAGATAAGAATGTCACCATAATACACTATAAGCAGTGGTATAGCTATCTTGAAAAGCAAATCAAGGCAATGCATGTTGTTCTTTTCATTTAGAACCCTTTTTATTATATGTATATATTCAAAAACTATTAAAATATGTTGCAAATATTAATAAGAACTTTTTGAAAATTTTGTATAGAGTCCCAAACGTTTTCATTATTGAAATGACTACTAGAGTAAATGATATACACAACAACACATTTTAAAGCAGATGACATGTGTAATAGATTTACATTTTATGCATTTCAATGGACTAGCTATCAATGGCAAATTATCACCAGTGATCAAATATCATTGCCCAATTAGAATATTCAATATTAAACCATTAAAATATCACATGATCACTTTTTTTTATGCTTACACGAGCTTTTAAAATAGCATTAATTATTATAGCCAGCACTAGGTGGCGCTATTGTATGGAGAAATTTGCTATTATTCAATATTGCTGATTATCCCAATCTAACTTAAGCAGAAAATTTAACACATACATTTTAAAAAATTTAATTTTTTTACAATTCAATTATTACAGAGTGATAAGAAAAAAATAAATAAATGATTTGCTGTTTGAGAAATCATGTGATGTTTTAGTACCAGAAGTGACAGAGTTGAGTTAGATTCCATGGATTATTAGTACTCAAATTTTCACTCTACTACTACCCTAAATGACACTGTACCCTACAAATAGTAACTACTGTCTGCAGTTAACACACATCTTGGATGCTTTTTGTGAATGGCATCTATCACAAATATACACAGAATAATATGCACTGGTACGAGTTCTTATGTTTATGGAGAGTGTAATTTGATTTAAAATCTTTTCCAAACAAAGCATAGCTTTTCCCAGCTTACTTTCAATAGAAGCATCTATAGTAAGCTTGAATATCAGTGAATAATAGATACAAATATCGAAACCAATGACTGATGGATATGATGCAGAATAAATAAAATGAATTACTGGTCCTAACTAATCATTCCCAATGACAAATCCTAACACTGATAGCATTTTATATTTAAAATTCATTTCAGAATAAAACCCAATTATGCTAATCAAATTTTATAATAGACTTTTAAATTATCAGTTTGTAAAAAGTGAATAACATTTAGATAATGTTTTTATAATTCTTAATACCACTTTACGATAACCAGTACCTGATGGATGTTTTGGTAGGGTTTATTGCATTCTTAACTTAATCAAAATCCATTTTGCATACAGACTTACTTTGAGACCAAGTTAACATTATATTCAAAAATGATGTTTTAAGTTAAGTTATCATGAAACTTTGCTAATAATAAGTAGGTCATTGATGCAAACTATGTTTAAAATTTCTAAGTTATAAAGAAGCATAAGTCAAACTCCGTCAATTAAAAATAAAAATATTCTCTATCTTTCAATTTGAATTTACAATAAATACAAAAGTTACTTAATTTAGGACTTTTTTATGTGTTTTGATATTAAAAAATCTAACATACCGATGGATAAAAAGAATTACGAGGGATGGGCAGATAACCTCACCTGCTACTTGGTTCTTCATTCTACCATTAATTATTACATAATCTATTCCCGTTCAAGAAATACAATTTTTCAAGATATTATAGACAGAGTAGGCAAAATCTCCCTGCCTCCTTAAAAATATGAGCTGCTTACTGTCAATATAAGAATGTAATGTCATGCGCAATTGCATGCGGAATAGAGAAATACTAAATGTAGAGATGCTTAGATAAATTTAAAATTTGCTTGACTAAATATGAAGCTATTTCACCACTGCTAATAATAATAAATAATGGCAAATAAATTAATATTCCATAAGAGATAGCGAAGTGGCAGCATACCCCTACCTTATGAAGTATGAAGATATACATTATATTGAAAAATTAAAAACTAAAATATCGGACAACTGACAACAAATAATTTCAAACTTAAAAATCAAATAGAGCACATTTACTACAATCATAAATATTGAGCTATTAACATGGGTGTGGTGAATCACATTTCAAGCTTCCATCTCACCTGACTGGTGAAAGCTGTTAACAAAAGCTTTTATACATACTGGTGGATAGTTGCAACACAATGATCACAAGATAAAAGGAATGATAAAATAATTGGAAAAAATTGATTTTACTACGGATATTCTATAAGTGTTAAGTATCAAAAATATAATTCATTGCATGATAGTATTGCTGGCCATAAGGTATTATAAAGCATAACAATAATTTTCTCATTCCATGTAAGAGCTGTGCCTATAAAGATGGGCAGATAATCTTGTCATCTGCTTGGTTCTTTTTTCTACAATACTACTATTAATTATTACCAAATAAAGACATTGAAAAAACTCAAAGCAAAGGAATAATAGGTGGCATGTCAGACACTGGATGTAAGGTTCTCAGATTGATTGTAATTCTGGTACTACTGGTGCTCAAACTTATCATTTTCCAATCAATAAAGCCAATCAATAATTTATTTATTTAGGATAAATTACTATTTCATCATGTCGTGAGCAAATGTGTAAAGATCTAATTGTGCATCATACCTATATTGCATAATCATAATTATATAGTAACTAGATATTAAATTTCTATTACCTATGATAAAAAATATTAATGAAATCCCAATTTGCTAATAATAAAATAAAGTTTCTTTCAATAATACATAATTTCCAATTCCTGACAAATAAATGAAACAAAAGATTCCAGTTCTAAAAAAGAGATTTACTAAAGAAGTTTCATTCGAGGGAATTTGAACCCAGACTTTATCAGCACCCTTTAGTCATTCACTCCATATTATACAAACAATACACATGACCACATATATGTGAAAAAGATAAACGATCTCCAAGTTCCGTATTTAGTGCTAAACCAGCATTCATCAATCTTCTCAAATTACATTTTGCTTAAGTATGTATACCATACTTGTATTAAATATTGAAGAAGTTTCAGTACTTTATTCTTAGGTATCTTTGTTTACAAACAGCAAATTATGTATCATCTTTTAAAAGAATCTTAGTATTATTATTGACATAGTGTTTTATATTGTGTAATATATATATATGGAAAAAGGGATATATTTAAACTATAAATCATGATTACAGTAATAATTGTTTATGAATGTTAACACCTTATATGATGCATTAGAAGTTATTCAATTGTCAACATTTTTATTTACGCATCTGTTCCCCAAGTAATTTTATTAAAATCTATAAATATAGATTTTAACTCAGACTTTCAAGCATCTTTCAACTATCTACACTATCTCATACAACTGATACACATAACCACACACAAGTAGAAAAGATAAATAATCACCGATATAAGTATTTCGTGCTAAACCAGCACTCATCAGTTGGTCCAGGTTATCATCTCCCACACATATATATAACCAGTGCTCAGTTTTATATTAAGATAGCAAACTTCACACTTTAATGGACAGACTTCAATCTACTCCAATCTCCAACTTTTCAGCCATCCATATCATTGAAAGCCCAAATCTATAAAATCATTTAAGATCATATATCAACTTGTTGAATTTTTAGATATCTTTATACGAAATATTTAATTGATTTCATATTTGATACTTTCAATAAATTTTACCAACTCACACTGTTCAGTTCTACTTTGCAAGATATTTCCACTATT
The DNA here is from genome assembly GCA_028023455.1 of Epiperipatus broadwayi. Lineage (NCBI taxonomy): Eukaryota > Metazoa > Onychophora > Udeonychophora > Euonychophora > Peripatidae > Epiperipatus > Epiperipatus broadwayi. The sequence continues at coordinate 59,150 of JAQFVV010013473.1, read as the reverse complement.
GCACTAGGGATAATAATATTCACTGTTCACTCTTAACTGAAACACAGGCTTGTTATATACCTGTGGCTATATATATGTAATATAGGGTATATGAGCACAGACTTTCACACCACCCACCTCTCTCCACTCTATCTAATAACACTGATACACCTAAACACATATATGCTGAAAAGATAAATAATCACCAATATACGTATTTCATGCTAAACCAGCAATCATCAGTTGGTCCAGACTATCATCTTTACACACATATATAGTATAAGTGCTCAGATATATATTAAGATAGACTATCCTCATAGTTTAATGGACAGGCTTCAATCCACTCCACACTTCCATCATCACATTTTCAATTGGATGGACGGTTGAAGAGTTGGAGTGTGGAGTGGATTGAAGCCTGTCCATTAAACTATGAGGATAGTCTATCTTAATATATATCTGAGTACTTATACTATATATGTGTGTAAAGATGATAGTCTGGACCAACTGATGATTGCTGGTTTAGCATGAAATACGTATATTGGTGATTATTTATCTTTTCAGCATATATGTGTTTAGGTGTATCAGTGTTATTAGATAGAGTGGAGAGAGGTGGGTGGTGTGAAAGTCTGTGCTCATATACCCTATATTACATATATATAGCCACAGGTATATAACAAGCCTGTGTTTCAGATATTACATTATAGAGATGTCTGCCCATCCTTGCATATGTATTAAATGGATTATGTCCTGTACATGTGGGGTTCAGATTGAGCTTAGGTCAACATGGGTGTGACAATAATCTCGGCCTCAGGGTGGCCTTTGAGCATTCCATCATCAGATTTTCAATTGGATGTACGGTTGAAGAGTTGGAGTGGATTAAAGCCTGTCCATTAAACTATGAGGATAGTCTATCTTAATATATATCTGAGCACTTATACTATATATGTGTGTAAAGATGATAGTCTGGACCAACTGATGATTGCTGGTTTAGCATGAAATATGTATATTGGTGATTATTTATCTTTTCAGCATATATGTGTTTAGGTGTATCAGTGTTATTAGATAGAGTGGAGAGAGGTGGGTGGTGTGAAAGTCTGTGCTCATATACCCTATGTTCACTCTTATTAAAATTATGAATAATCAATGGATAGTAGATGGTATTACTATATACACATATCTTCCATAAGTTTATAAAGTAGACAAATAGACTAAATTACTGATGCAGATGTTGAAAATAATAGTTATGTGACACTTTGTATATATTATACATGGTGAATGATTTTTTATTTAAACATACCCTCTCTAAATATATAAATTGAATAAATTAACACAAAATAAATATCAAATACTTACAACTTGAAATCAGTAATGATAATCCACAATTATTTAAAAAATATTTTAATATTTTTGTTTTTTCTGAATCTCTAAATTTAATGCCGAGTTATTGGAAGAATGGTATTACAGTATATTATTATACTGTACTTTTTTTTTTTTTTGCACAAATATATTCAAACAAAAATAGAACGTAAAGAAAAATATAAAACTAGAAACTATTTAAAATATATATATATTATCTAAAATAAAGTTTATGTGGTTTTGATCGTCAAATCTAAATTTTGACAGTCAATTTTTGATGTTTGTCACACACCGAGATTCATTTTTTTGCAGCAAACAGTTTTGAAACTGACAACTATTGAAATCACAGCCTGAATAAATTCAAAAACACAAGTGCTCAATAAAAAAAAGTTAGCCACGAAACCAGTTCGAATTTCAGCATCCGAATAAAATCCAGTCAAATTCCGGTAGTTCTGAATTGTAAGAACAACCATTGTTACTAATATTGCGGTTAAAACAGCCGAGATACCCGATAAAGTCATATATATAATCACAATGCATGAATGAACCATAAGTTTAGTGCTCAAAAGACCCAACAATCCTGTACATAAAAATATCAAACCACACCATAATCCAACACCTTCGCGACCGAGAGGTATCGCTACTGTTAAAGCCAGAAGCGAAAAAAGCATAACTAATATTCCACTAACAGATTGATAAATCCCAAGCTTAAATACCCGTTTGGAGTAGGCTGATATTAGGATTTCATTCTGAGAGACCGCAGTGACACGTAGTTGATGCATGCTTTATTTAGAAACAGGTTGCTAAATTTTATAATATCCAAATCATTTTAATGCCAGGGAAAGAAAAATGAATCAAATATTTAAGCAACGAAAAAAACTGCATGGACATTGAGTCAGCCATTGTAAGCGAAAACGAGACTAGGCAAAGTTTTCCGTGATTTTGAATCCAATTAAGAAAGAGAACTGATATTAATAAATTTAAATCAATTCTCTGCATCAGATCACATATATAAAAAAAAAAAAGAGTAGCAGAACCAAAACTATAGAAGAATAAACATTCTCCAGCGATTATATATATATAATCAGATTGCGTGTATCCATTCTTTTATAATACTCCACTTCCCTTCTCTGTCGTGAAAAACATTAGTAGCAAATATTTGTCTTTTATTTGTTTTTTTTTTCTTTTTAATCGCTGCATTTATCTAATTTCTGTTTAAATGCGTTGAATTCAGATAATAAAAAGCAAAACGTTTAGACTTAAATAAAAACAATAACTTTTTTTTTTTTTTACAAACAGTTTTTCACGGATGAGCGTGCCTTTATACACATACAGTAAGTACGTTCTAATATGAGCGCACGCCCGTGAACAATCCGTATGCGTATCTTTATTTCGCTGAAAATTTGTATAGCGTAATTTTTAGCGTAAAAAAAAAAAATTGTATAGCGTTAGAAAAAACTGAGCAGGTTAAGAAAATAATATTACTAATAAAATTAATACAAAATTTTTGCATATATATATTACAGACACATGTAAAATCACGCACATATATATATTCATTTTACAACAATTATCGATCCACTACTGAATGAAGGTCCCTCTTCTCTCCACAACATATCAGCAAACTTTCTTATTTCATTCATCCATCTCATATGTAAACTCTTTCTAGACCTGTTAAATCTTTTGGGATCCAATTTAAAATTTAATTTTCCATCTAGTATTATCTCTTCTAGCAAAATATACAGCTGCATTAAACACTATATATGTGTGCAGATCACATCAGAATAAATGTATATATTTCAAATGTACGTCACTGCCATTTTTCTGGTTTTTAACTTTTTTATCTCACTAGCATTTTTCAGACATATACAGGTTATTGTTTTTCTGAAGGTTTGTGATGATAGTGTTCTAGCTGTATTTTTATATTGGACTATTTCCATCATCTAATATGTGAGTTGAATGTTTTTAGAAAAGTTTAATTTTATTTAAATATTCCAAATGCATTCAACTGTTAGTAATATCATATCAAACAGGTTAGTTTGCTGTGATATTACTAACAGTTACTGCGTATACTAACCTCTTTGCTGTGATATTACTAACAGTTGTTTGCTGTGATATTACTAACAGTTGGTGCATATACTAACCTGTTTGCTGTGATATTAGTAACAGTTGAATACATTTGGAATATTTAAATAAAATTAAACTTTTCTAAAGACATTCAACACACATATTAGATGATGGAAATAGTTCAATATAAAAATACAGAGGTACAGGTTATTACCCCTATATCAATATTTTCCATATTTCATGAAATTTTTCAAAATCTAATTTACATAGTGTCATATCTGATTTTGCCTTTAGAAGTGTATTATTTCAGATTCCTTACCTGATTGGCTAGCACCCAGTTGCTATCCAAAGGGATTAAAACCACTGGGGTTCGCACACCAAATCCACATGTTTCCAGTAAGGTAGGTGATCTACCTTTAAATAGTCAGCCTTTTGGAGGCAAGGCAGAGAGCAATTACTTCTGTCAACCTGAATGACTGAATGTGCTTTCCATTAAACCCTCTGCCATCAGAAAGGGTAGTATCTCTTCTCATTATCGCGATGTCCACACAGTGAGGCAAGTTCATCTACGGAGTGGAAACTGCTACATCTGAATTAGAGCCAACTCGAGGCAAGCTAAATACATAGCTGGAAGAGTCTTACCAGAGCTCACGAGGCAGGCTAATCATTTAGCTAGACATGAGTTCCATACTCTGCTTAACTATCTCAGCATTCAATTATATCAACTGTATTTCTTCGTTTGTTTAACTTACGTGTGTATATTTTTTGGACCAATAAATTGCACATATTAATTGCTGAGTAGTTATCTTTTTGTGTCTGTTGGTTTGGAACGAACCTGTAAGCCTAACCAAACACAACCCATAGACTCTACATAAATTATGTAATTCAAAAATCATGAGAAACGATACAAATGTATTAGAGATCTTTTCACATAAGTACTCATAATTCAGAGTATTTCCAAACTATGTACAAAATATATAGTCTTTCTGAATACACATTTTTGAGAATTTGCAATACTGCTCTAAAATGACCTATCAGGTTTTTCAGTAATCCATTTATTATTATGTTGAAAGAGTTTATCACTTATTGATTCTCCCCCTCCTTTTTTCATTTCAAATTTCCAAGATCTCACACTTTTCTAATGAATGATAGAAAATAGCCAACTTTTTAATTTGGTTTATTTTTAAATCTAGTTTTTGCATCTAATGATCTTGACCAGTATTTTATAACATTTGCCATTGCTATTCTATAAATTATCTCTGCTGTTGATGAATGAATGTTTCAAGGAAACAAAAAATTGAAGATCTAATTAGCCATCATCTTATCTTTTTATGCAATTTTTGAGTTTTTTTTTTTTTAGTTTTTAAAAAAAAAAAATACATCTTTTTTTGGGAGGAGGAAGGGGTATAAATGAAATGTCATTAGCATCCTGTTTTTTCAAAATTCGGTTTTCTTTAATCAGACTTTTTAAATATATATATATATAATTGAGGACTCTTCCATAATTCATGGCGAATCAGTCTGTTTCATAATATAGTATTTAAACTGCAGTATGTAGAGATTCTTCATATAAAGTATATATTATAGCACACCCATATTTCTTAGAACATTTAATAATTTAGCAACAAAAAATAATTCAATGTCTTGATATAATTAATAAAGCTTATGCAGATTTCTTTTTGATAGTCACTAGCTTATTGTTAGAAATGATGTGACCCCCCCCCCGTCTAATCTAATGTAAGATTGATCTTTTTTCTCTCAATATAATCTTACGTTTGAAATATAAAAGAGATTTCTTGAATTTACAGATTTTTTTAATTTATGGATACAAACTGATATTTGGATTTATAATTTATGATAAGTTTTCAAATTAATTGATATGTTTTTGTAGGCTTTTTTAATGACTCTTCGTTCGTTTTCTGTAAAATTTCTATTGCAATGGAATGCTCTCAATTCTTAGATTCTTATTATTTTGCACTAATTCAAAATTAGCCTCCTATTAGCTGTTATGAATAGGTTTTTTCTACATAGCTTACAGCAAAAGTATCATAGTTCATTGGTTTTGTGATACAGATCTAAAATCTTTTTTTCATTTCTGTTTGATTTATCAATTGGCACTTTCTAAAAGCTTGCTAAAGACTGGAAATTTGTTTTGATATAATAAATCTCTTGAAAATATATATGTAAGCTTGTTTTTAATTTCAAAGTCTAGGAGTAAGTTGGGTTATTATTGTTTTGTGTTTATTCTGATTGTTCTTTGGAATTTTCATTCACTTTTTGAAAATATCTTCTCTTATTGTTACTATTTAAAATTACCATGGTGTGATCTGACAAAATTTCCCAAAGCTCTCTTCGATTTTTAAATCTTGGGGGTCAAAAAAATCCAAAAATTGACTCTCCCATGGATTAATCATGTCAGTGTCTTGGTTGCCATGACAACATTGTCATCTTATCATCGACGATGTCTACCGGAAGGAAAATCGGTAAATGTAAAACATCATCCTTTGAATAATACTAAAGTACCAATTCTTTTGTTTTTTTAATATCTGATTAACTTCAATTATTTTTTTGATTTCCCATTCACTGTTCATTTGGTTCACCAATAATCACTGATTGAATCCTAATTGATTTCTGATATATTCCTAAAAGCATTAAATATTTTATCTAGACAATAAGTAGAAGAATAGATAAGTTTGAGATACTTCAGGTTTTTTTTTGAAATTTGCACACATGTAATTATTTGGGGTTTTGGTAATAGGTCATAGCTTAGTTAATACTCAAGTACTTGCTTGAAAGATGGCAGCAGGTAAATTGACAGATATTTACCACAATTCACCACAGTATTCCAAAATCTCGAAGGTGACTACGAACCCACTCCTATCGATCATTCATGCCAATGTTTCAGTTGCCATGCCATTGCTTTGGTTCATCATCAATCATATGTACCAGTGGTTTGTGTAGTACGTCATAGCTTAGTTAATACTCAAGTACCAGTTTTTTATTTAATATATATATTGTTTGATTTCTATGAACTCTATTTGGCAATATTCAGATATATAGTCAAGGCTTCTGCTATTTGAAAAATAAATTGTCATTTTAAAAAGATTACAGGATTTATAATAAATAAATAATTATTTTTTTGCTTCCAATACCAATGGGCTCCCCCCCCCTCTTTTTTTTAATGACTCTTCAGTTTTCTGCCAAAATTGTCTTCACTCTTTTCCAATAATTTAAGGCTAATGTGTTATAATCACTGATAGTCTATTCATTAAGGATTATAAAAATATTTTAGAATTAAATTTTATTTCTTCTTGAACCTAATTATAAAACATTAATTTCTCTACATCTGTTTGATATGTTGAAGTTCCCAAAAGACATAAATTTGTTGCTATATAACGTTTTTTAGCATTATCTATTTTATTAAAAATAGGCAAAACTATTTTATTTATATATTACTAAATAAAAATCATTATTTTACACATGTATAAAAAAATATCCAAAGAATAGTCATTAGAATATATAACCATTTGCCATAAAAACCTGGGATCAAATATAGGTGTAATTTGAATTTTTTTTTGATAGCTGAAGATTTCATAAGTCATCTTACAATATTATGCAGTTGGTAGGTAGACTGCCCAAAGTATCATGCCTTTTGTTGTTAACTTGCAAACTATATGTGATGATGTGACGTGATGTACTGTAGCTTCTTCTTAGACGAAGTCAAGAATCTCTCAGCAATTATATCAAGAGAAACTTGTTAGCTACTTAATTTTACATTCCCCAGTCGAAGTTTTCCCATATTCTGCTCCATCCCATTTCCACAACATAATCTTTGTCAACTCTACAGCCTTTATATCTAAATCCCTCTTATCTTTTTCCAAACCCAACATAAAAACCAATAAGCCACTTTCTGTATAATCACTTTTTTCATATTTATTTTTCCATAATTTCATTATATGTGCCCTTTCTGTTTTCAAACTCTCCATACAGTAGTGCCACCAAGTGCAAGCCTTTATAATCAATAGATGAAGGGAGATTTATGCATAAAATTATTATCTAGTGCCTACTCATCCAACATTTCATTCAACATCTGGAGATATTGAATGAATAGGCACTACATAGGGATTTTATGCACAAACCTTTCTTTATCCATTGATTATGAAGGCTTGCACTTGGTGGCACTACTGTATGGAGAGTGTGATACTCATATTAACAATGTGTGTATGAAATAGTGATCATGTATATCACTACTTTGGCCAAAGGAAATCTAATTGCTAAACTTCCAACTGATGATGGAATATATTTCTTTATTATTTCTGAATACGTTCCGAGCTATTTAAAATATTTTTTTACTTTGTTGTCAAAGACTATTTACTTATTTTGGTTGTTCCTTCATCATTATTGGGAAACATTATTGTGATTTACATCATTCAGCATATTATATGGTGTAATGAACATTCATATTTCAGTGTACATTTCTTCTTTATGCCTTTTTAATTTTTTGCTTTATTCTTCACATATATACTATTTTTCTTAAAATTAATAATAAGGTTTTACCATTTTTTTCTTCCTCTTCTACAATTCTCTTTAACATATTTTTATAATTGCTTTACACCACTGATTACCAACCTAGTCCCTACTGCCTACTAGTGGTCGTTTAAAGCTTTCAGATGTGTAGTGGTGTATTTGACAGATATTAAAAGAAAACTATATATTACTATACATGTGCAATAAGCGTTTAATTTTTTTGCAGAGTTTCTTATGTCTTAAATAAATTAATTAATATTTTCAAGCTCAAAATAAATCAAATATATTTTACACTTTCAAATTGATTTGAATTTATTACTCACTTTGTATTGTTATATATCTATTAATGTACTATTATACATCCTTTTTACGTAATTATTTTCATTGCATTAAATTAATTTATATGGGCAGCATCAGTGGAAAATAGGGTAATTATAATGTTAACAAGAGTACAATTATGGGTGGTAAGTAAAAAAAGGTTAACAACCTCTGTTCTACACTATAATTGCTGATGAACTACTGAAGATGCATTAGAAAAAATATTACTAGGTTAAAAATAAACAGACAAATTATTTACTCAATAATGGATTTAAAGACGATATTGTAGTGTTCCCATTCATCTGTTCTTTTTGGTTCTGAAAAACCAGCATCATAGAGGTGTTATTTTTATCAGCTCCATCATTCCCCTGAAGTAGCATACTAGCATATTGATGATTGACAAATACATAGTTTTGACACAATTTTCTGCATATTCAATTTTTAAAAAAATTAAAATTGCATACAGTTAATACTTTTTGCTGTCTATTCTTTTATGATAAGTGAAGTCTTAGAAATAATGATATTGAGAATCGTGCTTTGCCAAGAACAGTTGTGAATACTCACATTTAAAGTTTTTTTTCAGATGTCAAAGCGTTGACTGGGAAGCGAACTCGAGCCAGCTGCTGGGAAGGCAGCTATGCTAACTGCTAAGCCACCAATGCTTGACACATTTTAAGTTTTTATTAAGTCATTGCTAGTACTTCTTAATAAAAACTTTAAATGTGTCAAGCCTTGGTAGCCTAGCAGTTAGCATATCAAAGCACTGACCGGAAAGCAAACGCAGAACCGGGAAGTGAATCCAGGCCAGCTTCTGGGAAGGCAGCTATGCTAACTGCTAGGCCACCAATGCTTGACACATTTAAAGTTTTATTGTCATTGCTAGTACTTCTGCACATTCTCATAAAAATCATATTCATCTATTATTCCTATTATTGTTTTATTTTTATTAGAGTGAACTATTTATTTTATTAAATAAAAAAGAAGATAAGTGGGGACGTTGTGCCAAATTTTTTTGAATCTCATGAGGCACTCTTAGAATTAGGAGCTTTCAAGTATGCAGATCCTATACCATATCTACATATCATGTCCAATATGATAGTGATTATGTGGAAATACCGTTCTAAAAAGAATGTATATTGAATTGAAGCTAAAATTTGAACAAATATGTTAATTAAAAATTATTTTGCAGTAAATAGTGTCTTAAATTTTTTCTAAGATTTACAAAATCTTGAAAGTTGCTTTTAAAGATCATTTCACTTAGGATTTTGATATTTATAAAATTAGAATGCTGTTATGTAATGTATTTGCAATTTTTTATTTTTTGAACATTGAGTAAATTGTTTTTTTTTCCATATGTCATAGCATCGCCCGGGAAGCGAACCCGCGACAACCATCTGCAAGCAACTGCTTGCTTGCAAGGCAGCTGCGCTGACCTCTCGGCTACCAACGCTTGACTTAATACTAAAATTATATATATATTCACACACATGAAATTTGCAAATAAGTATGAAATGTTTTCAGTTATAAAATCTGAGCTGTTCTTAATATGCATTTTAGTGAAAGGTTATTAGATTGTTTTTATATATAATTCTTCATGGATTCCTTGCATGCCTACCTACATCTACTGTTTATTTTCTCTTATCACTTAAAAGACTTTCAAACGAGATGTCAGTAACTAGTAATTTTAATAAATACACATTTAATGCTTAAGCACCCTAATAATAACAACTTAAAATTTAGAAAAACATTTATAAAGTTTAACAGTCATTGTACAAAACATGGGCTTAAACTTAAAATAGAAATTATCATAAAATTGAATTAAATGTCTGAAGTTATGTACCTTATTTATTACTGCTGATTCACAAAGCAGTTCTACTTAATCAGACTACTGTTGCTACATTATGTATTTATTACAAAACACAAATGCAAGCTAAGAAATCATTATTCAAAAATGATGATTGGTTGGAAACAAAGGATTTCACATGCTGATGTAGAGTGATTATAAGATGAATGATGAAAAAGCTAGTTTCCAGGTATACCAGGGGGAATAAATATCAATGCTACAAAAATACCCAAGCAGTATAAATAAAAAGATCATACGCACTACCAAATAATGGATAGTAAAATCAGAATAGTTAGTATTTCAAATTTAAGTCATGACATTGCCCTTTGCTAGCCTAATCTGCATTATAAATGAATAACTACTATTATTAGCTAGAAAGTAAAGACCTCAAGATAATCTGGCTTGGTTTGAAGAGTCACATGATATAGCCTTCACCATTGCTATAGAAAACAGCATAACTGTACTGACACAAAGCTCATGCATTTATTAAACTTTTGTTGAGAATCAGCAAAAATAAAAAATCTATCCACAGCTATGGAATATATATATATATATGTAATATGTTCTGCCCAAAGACAGATAAAGTAACTAATCTATAGAATACTATACAGAAAAATTAGCATTTGACTTTCCTCAGTGATGCTTAATAATTAGTAGTTAACTTCTCAGTCCAACTTAAACTAGCTTCTCAATGTTAGACATATGTCATAAACTTTAATTAATGGGCATATTTATGAACACAGCTAATAGTTTATCTATTATATAAATGCAAGAAATATATGTGTATATATACCAATTGACTTCACTTTCAAAATATGTTTTGATATTAATGTATTGTTATTCAAAAATATAAAACAATTTTTTTAAAAACATTAAATTATTAAACTGCTTAACTTATGATATACACTTTAATATAACATATAATTATATCTTTTTATGAAAGCATATTTTTATTTTATTTTCAACAATGCATCTTTTAAATAAAATGTATCCTACTTCCACAAATCATCAAAAAAAGCGCTTAGTAAAATTTGAGTGCTTTGAAAATGAAACTAGTAACCTAAATTAGTATTTTTGTTTAGATACATCATCATCATAATCATAATAGTAGTAGTAATAGTAGTACTAGAAGTAGCATTAAGTAATGTAATGAACAAAGAACAACTGAGTCTGATTTCTTAAATTATGGGATTGTTTTGCATTTTTCAAATGTCTTTCATTGATCTAGAAAAATGAGCTTATGAGATTGTAATTTAAAATTATACTTTGTTTAAAAAGGATATTTTGGTAAAAAAGAGATGAAAAATATTTCATATTTAAAAATAAATAATAATTAGAAAATAATAAATTCTTTACAACAGCTATATAAATATCAATAATAATTTTTTTATACATTAAAAGCCTTCTTCAGCATTTGATTTGGTACCCTTTTCAAATGTTAATCTATTTAACATTAAGGAACTATTACAGATATAAAACCATCTAGTGTTCAATAATAGAATTAAATCATACAATAACAATATAAATCATTAAAATAAATCAAAACTCTCATATATAAATCCAGTAACTACAAAATAATTGACTATATCATAACAATACAATAAATTACATGCATTTTTTTACAATTATATGTATGTCATTTTATATAATTTTCCATTCATTTACAAAATTTTTATAAATTTGGTTAACAATTGGTTAATTAAAAATGAATGGAAAATTATGTAAAATGACATATATAATTGTAAAAAAAATGCATGTAATTTATTGTATTGTTATGATATAGTCAATTATTTTGTAATTACTGGATTTATATGAGGTTTTGATTTATTTTATTGCATTATATTGTTATTGTTTGTTTTAATTCCATTATTGAACACTAGATGGTTTTATATCTGTAATAGTTCCTTAATGTTAAATAGATTAACATTTGAAAAGGATAACAAACCAGGTGCTGAAAAGGCTTTTAATGTATAAAAAAATTATTGATATTTATATAGCTGTTGTAAAGAATTTATTATTGTTTTCTGGTTATTATTTTATGGGAGAACAGCATATAGATTTTTATTCTTTTCCAATTCCAAAAATAAATGTCTGATGTTTGTGATAATAGTACACTTTCATTGATACCTAAATGTTTGAATTCTTTGAAAGGAATACTAATAATTTAAACCGATAAAACATTGTTTATATATATAAAAGAATAATAGTGTTAGAACAGTGGATGATGTAAAGAGCTAAGGTCACAAATGAATGGAATTTATTTAGTCAAAATGTAGATCATGGGGATGATTTGTATTTTTCTAATGTCTTTCACTGATTAAAGAACATTCAGATAGTAGCTCAATTGTTTTCTTAAAATATCTCATAAATCAAGAATACCACATTGGAAAACAAACAATTATAATGCTTTTCTATGCAAAACATGAAAAATGTGATTTAAAAAAGCACAAAATTGGAAAAAATAAATAATTTAACTAAAAAATATTAATAAAAATTTTTTTTTGCTTAAAAAATAATTTAACATTTCATGGGCACTATTTTAAATTTGTTACATCAGATTGAGTGATATTCTATTGAAACATGATGTGTTAAATTATAACCAAGTACAAAAAAGAATTAACAAGTAATGTAAATTTTTTAATTTATTTTTGGGGTATTTTATGTTCTGCTATTAATATTTTTTGTTTTCATAATTAAGTTAATAATAAAACTTTGAATTTTTTTATACCATTGTCAAAAATATTTTTAAAAAATTAATAATGGTCTTTTATAAAAATGCAATCTCAACTGAATAAAAATTAAATTTAAAAATGTATTATTGTACAGTTGAGTTTTAATAACAAAAATAAGTAAATCTTTTTCCATCAATAATATTAATTATACTTATAATGAGATATATTTTTCTTTGACAAAAGAAATAAAATTTTTATAGGTATAAAATTAGTAAACAATTAACAATTAAAAATTGATTTTATCATATCATTAATATGAAGGAATTAACTTTAAATATGACTAATCATTGTAATTTTCATAGAGTCAAATATAATGTAGATAATAATGGAGATGATTTAACCTAAAACAGGTTATATTTCCCTACTACATCCCCAAATCAACACTAGTAATTTGAAATAGTTTGATCACTCAGCAGTAATTTAATTTACATAAAAGACCTGCATTTTCATCCTTTACTAGGACCCATGTTAAATGAACCAATTTCAAATATGACCCATCAATCCATGACAACATTCACCATTTACACAGTGATTAAACATTCTCTCTAATTAATTTTTTTTTCTTTTGATATATATATATATATAAAACTAATAAGTGCTATACAATTTGCAATTTTGTTTTTATAGACATAGTTTACATTTTTGATGGCATTGCCTTCAATATATCAGAAATGTTATTAAAACAGGCAAAACTCTTCATACAGTTGTACCACTCAGTGCAAGCCAGAGTAATCAATGGATGCCAGAAGGCTTGTGCATAAAATCCCTATCTAATGCCTACTCATCCAATATCCCTAGACTAGTTTCTAGCTTGTGGCTTTTGTCAGTGAGGAGCTTTGGATCTGAGAACACTGCACCTAGATCTTAGGATCTAATGCAACCCTCCAGCAGCCACCTTTTATCTCTACTTAACTACAAAAGTATGAGTCTAAAATTGAAAACACAATATTTTCAATCCAAACTCATTAGCTTACATAGTCATATAGATCTAAACTCAGTTCAGTACCGATACATTTTGGTATCTTTGGTTCTTTAATAACCATAGCCACCACTATCCTATTAGGCAGGATTGGTATTAAACCACTAAATATCACATGATCACCATTTTTTATTAGATTACAAAATAAAAATTTGATAAAAAATTTGTAAATTATATATTTTTTGTATTATAATTATGATTTACAGTATTATTGTATACCATCTTAAATGTTTTTGATTTCACAAGAAGTAAATTACCAACAAATAAAACGTGCAAGTTAATTTTGCAAAGATAATATTGTTTTGATGACATCCAAAGGCTGCTACAATAAAAAAAACAAAGGTGGACATTTTGAAAAACAATTTGAATTTTTTTTAAAAAAATTATTGCTATAGTGAATATTTGATTGTTAATATAAGTAATGATACAAATTGATAATGTTTGCTAAGATGAATTCTCCCATAAAGACTACTGGTATGCAAAGATTGAGTGTACATGCTAATTGTGCCATTGCTCATTTAGCAATAACTATAATATTCATGTGACTGCGAACACCTTAATGATTTTGTAAATGTAATATTAATTTATTAGAAATTTGAACTATAGTAATAGTCTGTGCATAGTTCTTCTATTTTAAATATTATATATGTCTGAAAAGAGCTTTTAAAAAATAGTTAAAATAATTAAGTACGATAAAAATATAATTATAGATTTTATATTTCTTTAAATAATATATGTGAATAATTTTTTTAACTTGAAAGAAAAGCAAATTGTATTTATAAAATGTATTTTCGGGTAAAACCTTTTAGTTTAATTAACAAAAAAAAAAAAAAAGAATGTGTAAGCAGTTTTAGAAAAAGATAATAACTTGTTGGATATAAATAAATGAACCAATTAAGAAGTTTGAATATATAGAAACAACTATAAAAATATTTATAGAAAACCAAAGGTGTTTTCAAAAAAGACCATAAAAAAAGCATAAACAAGTTTAACCAGTTCAATAGCAATTAAAAATTTAGAAAACTTGCAGTAGTACTTAAATATTCATGGAGTTATAAGATTGCAGAATTAATAGTGTATCTTTATGTTATTAATAGAGAAGAACTCAGTTAAACTGCTGTACAAAAGCTATGCTCACCTAAAAGATTGGAATAACTTGGATCAGTTAACTATGCATTTCTGAGAAAAATAGCTTCCCCACCAACATTACCATGCTTCAGTCAATGACCAATCAATCTACATCTGAAATGAGATTTCAAAGCTTTACTTATGCTGAAAAAATAATCAGTCATATTGCATTGAGTAGAAGTCCAAAACCATGGAGATTGTATACTAGAAATACAAAAATAGCTACAATATTGGGTGAACTTTGTTAATAGGATACTTAACGTGTTGCAGGTAAATTTACTTCAATAACATTAAGTTTGTCTGCTAATTCAAATATTTATTTATTTTTCAATAATTAAAACAATTTCTTTTAATAATGTAGCAATATTAATGTTTTCTCATTGCAAATCTTTACACGCTAAGACGAATGTGACATATATATATACATTTACAGACTAACTTAATTTGTTTTTTTTTTTTTTAAATCATTTTATTATTACTTTTGCAAAATCTTTTTAACATTCAGTCTGTTTACATTTAGGTAAAACATTTAATGAATATAATTTTCAAAAGAATTATTTTAAAATAAGTTTTAGATCAACATGGCTTTTTTATTTATATAAAAAAAAGAAGTTAAAAAGATAGAGAATTTAAAATCCAAAATCCCCCCATCTTCCCCCCAAAATTTTTTTAATTTATTTATTTATTTTTAATATTCTTTTTTTTTTTTTTAGTTTTTATTGTGTATTTTTTCCCAAATTTAATTTTTTCCATCCACTAAATTAATAATATATCCCATCTTTCACCTAAGAATAATCTAAACTTTAACTATGTAGATCTTTCATACATCCTATATATTTAATACATAAACGTTGCATTAGTTCCATACTATATAATTAATTTATCTATATCAATTTGTAAATATTGTTATAGTCCTCGTTGGCCTTTGGGCCAAGATAGTCATTAATCAATGGAATTTACAAACTTTATATATAGGTTTGACTTACTTTATATTCCTAGCTAATTATGCATATGATACACTGCCTTAAGGCATTAGTGTAATCTTTGATTTTATTTATATTTATTTATGTTTCTTTCATACTTGCATTAATTTGCCTATCATAATTTTCTTATGCAGCTCTTGAGACCGTGTTATTGATCTAATACAACTTTTGATTTTTCTATATACATGGTTTGCATACCACATTTATATGGATACATTGAAACTTTCTTATTGACATAATTTTATACTATCATCGTTTTTTTTTTTTTGTATCTACTCTAAGGTGTAAATAAAGTTTTAATTTTGAAAGTAAACTGTATAATTAGTTTGCTTAAACATTTCAAATAATAACTAAGTAAAGGTTTATTAAAATAATATTAAATCATCTATCCTCTTTATTACTGTTTCACAGTGCTTTATTTACAATCCTCTTTTTTGACAGTTTCAACTGCCCCAGCAATCTTCTTCAGAACTTTCATTTATATTTCCAAATCTCAATTATATGAATTTGGCAATGCAATAAGAAAGATATACTATTATATTTCTTAAAGAAGATAAATGAATATTGGAAATAGAGCTTGGATAAGAAGACAGAAGAAACCTTGAGAGTTGAGATTTGGAGATATAAGTGAAAGTTCTGAAAAAGATTGCTTGGACAATCAAAACTATCAAAAAAAGAGGGTTGTAAATAAAGCACTGTCAAACAGTAATAAAGAGCCCAGATAATTTAATATTATATTATATGGATTTAGCAATGCAATAAGAAATATATAGTTATTAAAGGTTTATTCTATTTGTTAATTGTAGCTGAGTATGTTTTCATCTGGTGAAACCAGATTCATATCACTCATAGGTTGACTATGAGTTGACTGTGTTTCCTGTAGTATTTAAATGTACAATGCTAATTTATTTAAATTAATAATTTAAATATTCATTTGTTGGAGATTTGGATGCTATTCTTTTTTATTAATGGCTTGACAGTCGCTAGCAATAAACCATGCCTATTTCACTTTATGTTATCTATCATCTCACTCCATGCAAACAATTTTAACATTTATTGGATTGAAAAGTAGCTATATTTTTGCTTATGCTCCCAGAAAATGGATTTATATTCAGAGTGATTTTTAGCTTGCTTATACAAATATGTATTGGGAGGCTATAGTGGTTATATATGTCCTTGAATCCCCATGATATACAGAAAAATTTCCATGGGGTGAGATGACAGAAAATGAAAAGTGAAAATGGCATTGTTTATTGCTAACAATAACCAGGTCGTTAATAAGAGAATAGCATCCCATTCTACAACAAATGGAATATTTAAATAAATTAGCATTGTACATTTAAATGTTATTGCATACCACAACATCTCATGAATATTATGAATCTGGTTTCATAAACCAAAAATGTGATCAGCTACAGTTAACAAAATTAACATATGGAACAAACCCTTACTTAGCTAATATTCAAAACATTTAAACAAACTAATTACAAATAGGATAAAGCAAAGGAGAATAACCTGAATACTCAACAGTATATTGTATTTTAATGACAGAATCTTTAGGCTTTATTCAAGATTATTCAATTATACATATACTATATAGAAGGAAACAAACTATAATTAAAAGATTTTTAAAGATTTTTTTAAATAATTCTTTTATGTAAATAGACCACTAAAAAGTAAAAAGTAATAACCCATTTTATAAGCATTAGAAGCTTTTTTGATTTTTATGATTTATTTAAGCCTCAAATGCTTTTATAATTATAATGGATTATTTATTTGTTATATTTTATTTTTTAGTGGGCCATATATATAAAAGCATTATTTTTTAAAAAAATCTTTTTTTAAATATTTTATTTTTTAGTTATAAATAAAACATAATTTCAATTTAAATAAAATAATTTTTATGAGACTTTTTTGTTTCTTGTTCTTTCCACAAGAGAGCACCTGCTATCAATGATTTTGACAGTTGTATTTATTTTGAATTTATAAATTAAAAAAAAAACAAAAACATATTTCTCAACCCTGTTTTTACACATTGATTTTTTTTACAAAATATTTATGAAATATTAATTCTTTCACAATAATAATTCAGATATTAGAAGGAAATATTTACTTTTAATTAAATAAGTAAATTAACATTACCCAAATTTTACTCTAAAAATGTAAAATTACTATTAGCTCAATTGTTAAAGACCACTTCTGGGAAAAGTAAGATTGTGAGTTCAAGTTCTAATCAGGGATTAAGTTTTTTAAACTATTAAAAATTCAAAAATGTGGACATCCTGATAGAAATACAGACCAGACAAATTTAAAAGTATTTAAAAAATAGCCTGGTAGGTTAATATCATAATTAAGGTGATATTGTATAACTGTGATTGATATAATAATTGTGCAATATTGGATAAAAAACATATAGATATATAATGCAGGACAAAAATATCATTTATATATATATTGAAACAGTGTTTCATTGCCATAGAGTTGTTAAAGTGGTAATTTAAAACATTAATGAGTTAATAGATTCAATAAACAGTTATGTCTATATGCATGTGCATAGAAAATATTTGATGCAGATACTAAGTTTAAAAAAATAAAATAAAACTTATTCAAAAATATATTCACTCAATATTAAAAGAATGGAAATAATATATATATTACTAAATATTTAAATTATGATTGTTTTAAATTGATTAAAATGTTAATTAACTATAATTTTTTTAATGCAGAAACTTTTAAATAAAATAAGTCTTTTGTAGTGCATTATTAAAAAAAAAAAAACTAAAACAATTTGTTTATATCAAAAAATGTATAGACATTAATGAAACTAAATGATGTTTTAATTGAGGATTAATGTTACACAAATTAAATAAAAATAATTATTTTATGATTTTCATTAAAGAGTTTTATACTTATTTGTATTTAGGGAGTAAACCACTAAGCATCACTAGATAGGAATTTTATGCACAAGCCTTCTGGCATCCATTGATTACTCTGGCTTGCACTGAGTGGCACTACTGTATAGAGAATTTTGCCTGTTTTAATTTAGGGAGTAGTTAGAGTATTTAGTAAAATACAAGTTAATCTCAAAACTAATAAAATTCTTTAAAAAGTGTATGTAAAGGAAGCATATAATAAAAAGTATAACCAGAATATAAATAACTAAAAAATTTCTGTGAAGTTCTAGATTGTGAAGGGGAGTTATACTATGTTTTTTGTCATCTCAAGAAAGTGTAATGTCTTTTTTTGATGAATATAAAATATCATTTAAACAGCAACCTATTCTACATGGATGACTAAAAAAAAAAAGAGTGATTTCTACAAATTTCCTAAGGAATGCTATGAAGTGAATTCTAAATGTCAGAAATGTATCTAAAATGTCAAATACAAGTCAATTTTTAACTAGATGGGTCCTTTTTTTAAATACATCTTGAAGAAAATAACTCATTTAAAATTCCCTATGACTATAATATAATGTGAATAATTTAATCTTACATAATCTGAAACTTTTCCATTACTCAAGATGAAAAAAAAATATTAAGAAAAATTTGCTAGCAAATCAACTACAAAGTCACACACACACACACACACACACATATATATATATGGCTCAAAAATGAAAAGATATTTGTTTGTTCAAATTTATCAAAAATTCTCTAAATAAACTTTAATTGAGTACTCTCTACCTAAAATTAATCTCCTAGGAATATTTCGTTTATATATGTAAATGCAATTATTTATGTATATAATTTTGTATTTTATTTAATAATTTACTTTATATATATATAGTTTTTTTTAAAAAGTAACAGGCAATTGTATTTTTTTCTTACATAGATTTGTAATTTTCCCATCTCTAGTACAGGATAAAGATCGGGATTAAGATACAGGTATATAATGTAAACCACATATCTTCGTTTAAAACCTCATAGTCTTTTCTTACTCTATCCTATGTATGTGATGGTAAGTAGTTTTGTAAATTTATAGTTCAATAAAACCTTTTGAAACCTAAGAATGAGTCTTTTTCCACTTTCTTTCTAAGTGATTTTAATGATAATTAATTTAAGGAAAAGATAAATTTGTTTAAATCACCGTTTTAAATATTAAAAGAAAAAGGGAAATGAAAAGAGATATTATTTAAATTATCAGTTAAAATGCTTTATATTTTGATGCTTTAAAAAATTATAAAAAATGGTTTAAGATTTTTTAACAAAAAAAATGTACAAATTTGAAGATTTTGCAAACAATAGGCTTAAATGTGTGTGTATATATGAATATTTCTAGTACAATTTTCATTGCAACCTCTCGGATAAGGAAGGGACTGGTTTCTATCCATTTTTAACATTTTGTAGATATGGTTCTGCACAGATACATTAAATAAGCACATGGAATGTTTAATGAGCAATGCGTAAAGCTAAGAACAATATCTATACATGTGTTCAAATGTGTATTCATTTCTGAGGCAGAGCTGGATTATAAAATATATTGAGATTTATATGAATAAAATGGCATTTTATTAAGAAATAATGAGACTGAATATTAAATGATTAGGAAAATAGTTGTGTGAATCATATATTATTAATTTGTGATTATATATTAGACTATTTTTATCATCTAATATCGAATGTCTTTTTAAAAAAATTAACTTTATTTAAATTTTTCGATTACCTTCAACTGTTTAGTAATAGCTCACAGGTTAATATATGCACAATGTTTTGAGAGATATTGTTGTCCTCTTCTTCGGGTGTTTATGGTCTGTCCAGACCCAGTACTAGCATGAGAATAAAACCTGGACTCATATTTTTGAATTTGAAGGTAATGCTCTAACCAACTGAGCTATCCTACCAAAGGTAGCAATCAGAAGAAATTTCATATACTTATCTATGGGGTTCCTCCTGATTTCACCACTTTTTCCTAAGAGCAATGCTGATTAGTGGTTTTCCTACATTATGTATAGTCATACTATGTTGACTTATGGTACTATTTTCCATTGTCATGTGAGCAGCTTCTTTGAATTTTCTTCTTTGTACCTTTTCCTTTCTATTCAATATTTTTGTATTTTTCTAGTTAAACATGTTCATTGGCACGTATATGGTCTGTTACTTTAGAGACATGTTTTCTCTGTTCTAATCATCAGTTTGTATTTGTTGCAATCACTTTTTCATGGGATGACTGGCCTCATCACTATACATTTCTCCATATTCATATTATTTCATACATGCAGTTTTTGCTTTTCAGCATTTCAGGTTTAGGTTGTTCTCATGATGATTATAAATAACTCCATAATCAATCTGGTCTGAGGTTGAGGGTATTTTTGAAGCTTCATAAGAGTTTGTTTTTTAACTTACTCTATATATAACATTATATATAATGTATGGAAATCACTAATCAACATTGCTCTTAGAAAAGTGGAGAAATCAGGAGGAACTTCGTAGATAAGTATATGAAATTTCTACCGACTGTTGCCTTTGGCAGGATGGCTGTAGGTTAGAGCATTACCTTAAAATTTCAATATTCAAGAATTTAAGGTTCCAAGTTCAATTGCGATGGTAGTACTGTTATTGGTCAGGCCAGCAACACCTGAAGAAGGGAATACTACCTCTCAAAACTTTGTCCATATATTAATTTATGCGCTATTACTAATAGTTAAATGTAACTAGAAAATGTAAATAAAGTTAAACTTTTCTAAAGACATTCAATACTTAATAATACATGATGGAATAGTCCAATATATAAATACAAGTAAATTACCATCAACACAAACCTTCAGGAATATACCATTATGTTTTTAAGAATGAAGTATTGAATTAAGTTTTATAAAGAATCATATTATATTGACTCAATGAAGGTTGTAGTATAACAAGTTATTTTGTAAATATATATGCAAAATAGAACTTTAAAGTTAAATACAAAAGATGTAAAATAATGATCACAATTAAGTAATAATAAAGATTCAGCAGTTATTTGAAGTTATAGATTGCTGGAAAATATTCATTTAAACAGAGATGTTGTGGATGGAAGTGTAGAATGTTTTCTCTTATTTAATAATTAACGGTAGAGATTTATCTATATCGTTGAAGATCTAATTATTGATGCATCATGATTTTTAGCACTTCATTTGTTATCCAAATATAATAAATTATTATTAACTACAAAAATTATAAAAGTTTTCATACTTCCCTAGGGTGAAAAGTTTAATGCTTAAAAAATACTTAATGACATCACGTCAACACATACACTGCTTTTATGAAACATTTAGGAGTGTAATAAATTAGAATTAAAAACTAGTTTAGTAGAGATAATGAAGAGATAGTTACAAACATTGACAATAAAAATTGAGCTATATCAAAAGAGATAAACTTTATTCAAATAAAAATATATTATAAATATGAGTTAAGAGTTTTATGTATTCATTCAATACTAACATATAATAAATTATATATTCTTATTTAATCTGTTTTGTGTAATTTATTATTATGTAGCAGCAAAGATGTGATGGAGAACAAATCACATGAAAACAAGAAGCCCAGGCTAAGACATAAATAGGACATCTGTATTATGTGGACATCTACCTGGTTAGGTAAATAGCATTAAAATGGTGAATCACCTTTAACATCCAAACTCATGTATTCTTTTCAACTTACTTAAGTTATGATCAGAATTAGTAGTTTGGCTTATATTCATAGACTATGCATCAAATTTTTGCTTACTGATAATCCAGTGTAATTATGCCTGTAGACCATTAGAATATATTTGTCATGTAATCATTTAGTTAATGCATCTTCTTTGATTTTAATTATATTATTGAAATCGATATCCTTATTGGTGCTTTGGATAATCGCTCATCATCATTACACTTGAAACCACTGCCCTAATTAAACACAGGTATATCTCTGTTAACTCCTCACCAAGCTCTGGCTACTGTGTTTAATTATTAAATAATTATCAATCATTAGATAACCTGTATGTTTGGATTCTTTCATCTTAATTAACTGCATTGCAATGAATATACATATGTGTGTGTGCACATTTAAGTAATATAAGTAAATAAGACATGTTTATTTAAACTCAGAAAGTAAAAACTATAACATATAATAAATTGTAGGTCCATTCAAATTGAATAAATATGAGTAATGTTTTTGGAAATTTGGAAAAAGTATTTAAAAAAGAAGAATAAATTCAAATAATTTGACTCACTAGAAAATGAAATCAAACTGAAACCATTATAAAATAGATTGAATTTGGAATATGAAACAATAATATGGAAGTTATTCTAACAGGTGAATTGCAAATTGTATTAATCAAACTGATGAACCATATAGTGGAAAACTGATGGAACCATACAGTGGATCTGATAATAACATGGACTACACCATTTTTACATATTGTAATTAGGATCTCAAAATGTATTTTCATTAATTGTGCAAATTTAGCATATTTTAATGACTTGCCAACATAACACAATAAATTTAACAGTTGTTTTGGTGTATTATTAAGGTAAGTAACATTCTTTACACTTGATAACATATAATGTTTGTAAAATAGATCAAACAATCTAAATTTATCTGAACTCATAGATCTACAATAAAACATATCAATAACATTATAATCTTCATATGATCACATCAAAAATGTTTTAGTAAACAAAGGTGATTTTACTCTTACTTACAAACTATTTTTATATAGAAATAAATTACTATAATGATAAATATGAATGAAATTTTCTTCAAATTGATCATTTTTAACTCCTTAAAATATTCAGTTCAAAGAAAATTTCATTTTCATATTTATTATTAAAATAATTCATTTCCAATATAAAAACTTTGACTACAAATAAAAGTGGTATCATTTTTGTTTACTAAAACACTTTAGATATGATAGTATGAAGATTACAGCATTATTGGGATATGACATTTAAAATGAAGGTTTAAAAGGTTCAGTTTGATGACTTATTTATATTGAGCAAATTTTATAGATATGGGGTGAGATGATCTACATAGATATGATTTTTTTACTGCATATAGTTAGGATAATCATAATATTTTCAATCTGTATTTTAATTATTTATATATATATTTATTTTCATAAAAATTAAAAATATCTAATCATAGTAATGCAAAAACTGAATTAAATTAGAAAAGACCTTCATCTTACAGTAGATCGATAATAGATAAAAATGATAAATAGTGAAAAGCAGCGCTGCCACATGGGTGAGAAGTACCTTTGTGCAACTTAAACTTTAGCATCCCCCCTCTCATTCTATGAAATAAAAGTTGTAAATTAAAATATATTTTTCCTCAGTGCTTTTCAAGAAAAAGTTAAAAATATGGCTTTAGTCATTTAATATGTTTGCTAAACACTTTGTGGGGTTTTTTTTCCCATGTGTCATAGCATCCGCCGGAAGGCGAACCCGCAACAACCGTCTGCAACCAACTATTTGCTTGCAAGGCGGCTGCGCTAACCTCACGGCTAACAATGCTTGACGACACTTTGTGTTTTATTCATTTAATTCTAGAAAAATAAACCCATAGATTAAAACACATGCGAAAATAAAACTAATTATTTAAAAAAAATTTAAAACAATAATTGAATAATACCTTAAAACAAAAATATTTATTTAATAAATTTTTTTTTTTCAAAAGGTTTTATATTATTTTTTGGACAATCCTGTGAAATTGCTATTAAAGATAGAAAATATCTACAAATAAGGTAATTTTTTAAATATCTATTGTTTTTATCATGTTTAAAAGAACCCCCTCCCTAACATACAGCCATGGAAACATTGCACTGCTCCCCTTTCCTTACCATGCCAGCTCTGATATTATATAAGAAATTCTAATTCTAGTGTACTTACCTTTAAAATATTATCAGCAGTCAGAGTATGATTCTCTAGAATGCTTCACCTGTGAGCTTTGTCCCACATATCAAGAAGAAAATGGAGTCCAGCTTTTTTTTTTCTGAAGTACCATAGTTGTAAAAGCTGATGCAACTCTTAGACTTCTTTAACAATATTTAGATCAATTTTAATCGGCATGTCAATAATTAATTAAAAATAATTAACAAAGTTATAGTCATTCAATAATAAAAAATTTACACAATTATTTAATTTTTTATGTGCATGTTATTCTATTATTAATAACTATAATTTATTATATACAATCTGATATTTTAAATTTTCATACATTATTTATTGATGAAACTTTACATATTTTATTAAGGCCATTAAACTAAATCAACATTAAATAACATGGCTGATATAATTTCCATTCCATTAGCACCTACTTGTTAAAATCTCTCTTTTTTTTTTTTAAGTGTCATAGCATCGGCCGGGACGCGAACCCGCAACCCGGGCAACTACCTGCAAGTGCAAGGCAGTCACGCTGACCTCTCGACCATCAATGCAAGACTAAAATATCTCTTTTGTTCTGAAAATCTATTAGTTACCTTTAATTCATTATTTTTCATTCATATTTTAGAAATTATAAGCTTTTAGTATGTCAAAATTTATTTGTTACTCCCATTTTTTATATTTTAGTCATGTGATTTGATCAAGCATAGTTATACAAAATTTGTGCTTTAATTTTTTGATTATTGATGTTAATTATGATTTTGTAATGAATGGTCACATCATGACCATATGTGGATTACTCGATGTCATTTATCATTTGGATGTGTCAGCGATAGTTTTTGGCAGTCTTTATATTTCAAAATGGCAAGAACACACTCTAAATCAATACCCAGAACTTCTCACAAATAATTTATGTTTTCTATCGACAAAACAGTTTTCATTAATGATAAAATATCTTATTAATAACTAAGTTATATATACACTTTATTATATAATTCGATAATTAAGGATTTAACCAGGATTTATTTAAGGGAAGAAATTTTAAATTTTCTTACTTAGATTATTTATTCAATAATTATTAAAACAACTTGCATTTTATTTTGTTTATTCATAGATTATGTCAGATAACTATTAAAAAAAAATCACAACACTTGGTTTGTTCCAATAGATTAGTGATGGCAAAACTATGGCACATTCAAATTTTTTACTGGCACGCAAACTATTTATATATCATAATTTTCTTCAATATCTTTTTTGTTGCTAAAATCTGTATTAATAAAAATTTGCTGTAGACAAAAGGTAAAATAAATACATATAATATTATATTAGACTTCAATTTACAATTGAACTCTGATTAGAAGCAATAAATTATGATATTTTAAGTCAAATACATGGTACCGGTATACTGTGGTATTATTTTCTATAAATGTGTCAAATGATTTCAATAGAACTAGAAAGTAAACTCAGTAAAATATTTTATAATTTTTTGAATTATTAAGAATTTTAAACTTCTCTCTTAATATTATAATAAATAAAATTAAAAGCATGTGTAGTGTTTGAAAGAGAAGCTATAATGAATGCACAAATATTAAACGCTTACCACTTTTGAGGTGGATTGCCTCATATTCATAGCAATACTGAGCAGTGCAGAATAGGGAGATAATGGTGATATGCAAAATACATGTAAATTATTTAGATAGTCCAGTGTTTGGATATGTCAAAGCAGGCATTGCATTTATTGATAGAGCCACCATTACCAACAATGAAATATGTTCTCTTCAACCTTCCATCTGATGTCATTTCTCTCAACGCAAACCATCGCAAGGTTAGAGGCCAACAGGACCACTCAGCATGGATACATTTGCAATAGATCTGGGAAAAGTGGTGACAATTTATCAACATTTTTGGAGCACTCTGGGAGGACTGGCCGTGTGTGTGAGCCCTCTACCCCAGGGATGGTTTGCATTGAAACGTCAGACGGAAAATTGGGGAGGTGTACTTCATTGTTGGTAACGGTGGCTCTATCAATAGATGTGATGCCTGCTTTGACATATCCAAATGTTGGATTATCTAAATAATTGACATGTATTTTGTATATCACCATTATTTCCCTTTTCTGCCCTGTTCAGTATTGCTATGAATATGAGGCAACCTGCTTCAAAAGCACTAAGCATTTAATATTTATGCATTCGTTATAGCTTCCCTTTCAAGCACTAGACACACTTTTAATTTTATTTATTATAATTCTTTGAAGTAAGTTTTTTCAAATCTAAAATAAAAATAATCAAATGGTTTTCTGTTCTGATCTTTTTTCACCTAAATGTGTTAACCCCATTCATTTTTTTAATGAAATCAAAATCGTGAACAAAGGAATGAAATGTGTAATCAATGCCATCAAACGACCTTTTTTTTTGCTTGAAACTTGCTGTAAAAGTGAAATAATAAATCTTTTATTTATAAAACTATTAAAGCCATTTAAATTTGCTTTTAAATAAATTTATTACCATTATATTAATATGATTAGTGAAAATAAAAAAAAAAATTATCAAGCAGTAGAGAATTTTAAAATTGGTAGACTGATGAGTATGGAATGATTAACAAAGGCACCAGGGTAATATGTGTTTTATATTTGGAACAGTTGTATTGAGAACATCATCGGTAAAATGGCATTATGAGACCAATCATAAATTGCTCTGTGAAAAAAGTAAAGATGAACAAAAAGAATATATTGCCCAAGCATTTAAAAATATAAATATTCAATAAAATTTATGAAAATCATTCAAATATAACTACTGCTATTTTTTTTTATATTTCAAATGTAACTGTCAAACATGGGAAACCTTTTAATGATGGGAAATATATGAAAGAAGCTTGGATGAAATGTGCACCAGTTCTTTTTAAAGATTTTGAAAACAAAGCAAAAATTATTCAGAGCATAAAAGATTTATCATTGGCTAGAAATACAGTTTTAAAAAAAATCCTGCAAATGGCTAACAACATAACTTACCAACAAAAAAGAGATATAAAATGTTCTAGTTTAATTTCTCTCTGGCTTGATGAAAGTGCAGACATAAATGAATCAGCTCGTTTGGCTAATTTCATTTACTATTGTGTTGGGAATAATATCAAAGAAGAATTGATCAGTTTAACCTCATTAGTAACAACAACAAAAGGAAAAGATATTTGCAACATAGAAGGTGCTTATGACTGGAAAATAGTTTTCTCACTTTATTTTCCAACCATATTGGACATTCAATTTTGGGTTTTCATTGCTTTATACATCAGCAGGCTTTATGCATGAAGTCCAGCTTTAAGACACTGGATGATGTTTTGAACATTGTGACTAAGTTAATCAATTTTATATCTACACATTGAGTGAGATAAACTCAGTATACTATGGTTTACTTATGTACAGCAATGTCCATGGTTGAGAAAAAGTTCTTCAAAGATTCATTGACTGTTTAAAAGAAATTAAACTGTTTTTACGTAATGAGAAAATCATTGAAAAATATAATGAATTAATGGATGTTGAATGGCTTTCAAAATTAATGTTTTTTACTTATATGTGTTCTCATCTAAATGAATTAAATGTAAAACTGCAAGGTTATAATAAGACAATTGTTGTCATGTTTGATTTGATCAAAGCATTTGAAGTCAAATTACAAATTTTCAACCACATGATGTTATTTCTTACACCTTCAAATATTTTCCAAATCTAAAACAGTTCTTGACTGATTTAGAATATCATGAGAAACTGGATCAAGTAAAATTGACACAAGACCTTTGTGCTGTCATTCAATCGATAATTGATGAAGATTTACACAGTTCAGACAATTTTCAGAAATACCAAAAATTTATTTTATACCCAGACATAACATCAATGGATAGTGTCAAGTTAGAAATTTTTGTGTGGCTTAATTTGAGAGACATGGAAACAGAAATGAGTTAGAAACAATGGAAAATGATCGATTATTGGATATATGTAAAAAGAATGCTGAAGAGAACTACTGATTGCCTGGAATGCTATTCCTGAAACATTTTAGCGACCACTGTATCATCAATTTTTTCCTCTACATATGGATGTGAATTATTGTTTTCAGAAATGAATTTAATTAAACACAGTTCGAGAAATAGAATGACAAATGAATCTAATTCAGCATGTACATAATTAAAAGTGACAAAATATGAACTATATATAAAATATTTGGCATCCAATGTACCATAGCAAAAATCTTATTAAATAATATCTATTCATGCTGATTTTATTTGTTTATTTCCAAAAATTTTTTTGAATTACTATTAATTTTTTACTATTTTATTTTATTCAACTTGTGCTTTTCTAAATAAATATATTCACTTGTATTTAGCTTATTTAGAAATTTTGTTTAATTATTACTGTTATTATTATTTTGTTTTATAAATTTTAAAAAAACTGCAATAATTAAGCTGTTTAAATTTTGATTTAATAACTGTATGGCACACCAATCATTCAATAAATATTTTTTTGGAAATTTTTTGGCACCCACACATAAAAAGGTTCACCACTACTGCACTACATTTCTTTTTTAGATTTTGTCAATACTCTAATCTTCATTAAATAATATCATTATCATGGAATTTATTAAGAAATAAATATTTTGACATGCATGCAATAATATCTTTTTAAAATGTTTTTTTACTAAATCTGTTTTCCTTCGATTTGAACCGTAGTGCGAGTTATAGGATCAATTACAAATTTTTAGATAAAAAATAAATACATAGTGCACATATAAGATAAAGCTGTTTAGTAAAATATGTAAAAGGATAATATGGCATGATAAAGAGATAATATTTTTATTAAAACAATTTTGCACAAGACAATAATGGAATTAATCCTAGAACCCCTAACTCCAGAGTTTGCCACGCTACCACTGTAAAAGATACATATTGTAACAGTCAGAATCGTCTATCTTGCTAACACACTGCAGAATTCAAACCCCAAACATGAAACTGAATATTCTAGGAGGGGTTGCCTTCTAGATATACTA
Organism: Epiperipatus broadwayi; assembly: GCA_028023455.1. Lineage (NCBI taxonomy): Eukaryota > Metazoa > Onychophora > Udeonychophora > Euonychophora > Peripatidae > Epiperipatus > Epiperipatus broadwayi. The sequence continues at coordinate 29,369 of JAQFVV010013473.1, read as the reverse complement.
AGTTCGAATCTAAAGTCCAAATTTCACAGCACCACCTACGTGATAACGCATCTGATGCTACTACTAGTATAACCTTTTACCGGTGCCTGGTGGTCAGGGAGAAACAAAAAGACTCTATACTAAGATAAGTTTGGGTTGCTAATTAACGTCTATGGATGTACAAAAGAAATGAATAAAAGATATATATAGACCGCGACAGTGATAGGAATCAATAAAATAGAATCAAAATTAGTTTTAAATGATTTCAAAATTTATTTATATAGAAATATATTATGACGCCACTGTCTGCTTACATGAGACAGGGACACGTATTAAATAATTGTTGGCATCACACTCTAATAAATGACAAAAGGTTTTAAAGCAAAATTATAAAGTCTATCCCTTGGGCTAATAGCATTACGATAATGTGCATAAAGAGATAGGAACATGTTAGAGGTGCTTTGAGTAATTACAACAGTTTAATAAAATATTTGATATTACGGGTTATATAATATTTATTGATTTCGAGAATGGCACGGACAAAAGCTTACTCAGCAATAAAGTGGTAATGTGATCAAGGCATTTATTTGATAATAATAATAATAGCAGATGGGAGGTCAATATTGCTAATAATGAATTTATTAAAATTGGAGGATGTGACACGTTTAAGTCACGGATGCTTTGTAAAATAAATATAAAATAAAACAATAGTGGAATATTTGGAATGACTATGGAGGGCAACTCACCACTAACCCATAGGAAAGTGTTGTCACGAACAGCCGAAACTTAGCGACTGGGTGACGGCTGCGTTTAATTCCCAGGTGTGACATTTGTGGACACCCTCTGCCTGGAAACTGCAGGGAATGAAAAGAAAGCGAAGAGAATGGACTTGGCCGTGTAAAATCCTTGGAAAAGCACAACAAAGTGGTCTCAACAACCAATCCATTTACCAGCAAGACTAAACTAATGTATATAAAACCTACTAAATGGGTTTTACTTGGATTAAGAGAAATGCCCAATCAAGAAAGCATAGGTTTATTTACACAATCATGCATTTGGGGACACATTTAATCATTGACCTCACACATACTCTCATATTAGGTTAAAATCAACAACATGTAGATTTTAAACTATGTGATTATCATATATATTAAAGAAGATTAGAATCATCCTCAAACGAGTGATTTGTGAGATAATAAAATGGGAATTATTATAAATTCAAAATATGCCTTAATAGCGGCGCCTTACTTTCCACAAAAGGAATAATTCACTCGGTCAAAGACGATTTTGACACATTATCATAATAAAATAACAGAAAGCTTTATAAATAGAAAATATTAATCCAAGGATAGAGCAAAACTGTTGATTATATTTGAACATGTTAAAGAAGTACATAATAAAGTTATGTGAAATAAAAGAAAAACAATTTAGAATAGCTATAGCATATTAGTTAGGAATCACAAGAGCTCTTGGGTTAATTTAAGTTAACTCTGAAGACGCCTTTGCAGGTAGATTGATGTTCGGCAGGTTTTATAATTCAGCAGCAAAATCTGGAATGTTCATATTTTTGCAGCAGCAGCAGTTCCGGGGTTCTTTATATGATAGCTTCTGATGGTCTGAGCAGTGGCCGGCTATTCCGAGGGGACATAGCCTTCTTGACGCCTCTACTCTGTCATTTCAAAGTTAGCAATTTTTGTGGTAAACATGGTTAGAAACATTTAATCAGCAAATGATCAGAATAAATTTGGTTAGAAATATTTCATCAGCAAATGGCTAGAAAGTCTTGGTTTGAAACAATTAATCAGCAAATGACTACAAACATTTCATTAGAAACACCAGAAACATTTCATTAGAAAATGACCAGAATAAAGAACAAAAGAAAACCCTTCCTTTTATAGTAGAATTGCACAATAGAATTGCCCTGGAGCATTACAAAAATATATCGGACTTATCAGTTGTAATTAAATCTATCCGAATGTCTAACGGAATTTAACAAAATTTTAATTAATTTCTATTGTCAATTTCATTGTCGACATTCGAATTACAAACTAGATTTAATTAAAAATTACTTTTACTAATTAAAGAAAACCTTATGTGGACATCTGCTGTTTTCTTAGATAATAATTACAACATGAAATAATTAAACTATTGTCCCTCATTTATTTTAACAGAAATATTTGGAATGACTTTTATTAAATTAAAGAAAATGATTTTACTTTTTCAATTGCAATATTTGAATCTATCTACTAGATGAATACAACTTTATTTTAAATCAAAAATATATTACGACTGTAATATTTTTGTAAATAGATTCAAACAAAATAACTTTAATTAACAATTTATAATTTTGATATGTTTTAAAATGCACATCATAGTGTGTTCGCAATTACAACTTATATAACCTACTTTTTAAATAAATCTAAACTATGTGAACATATACATAATCCATAATATTTTATTTATTTGGGCATGAATTATATTTATATATAATACGAGCATTGTACTCGTGGTTTAAAATTAGGTGGGATTTTCGGTATATAAGCGTATTGCAGACACATTACAGTAGATTGGGGTTCAAACTAAGGTATGAGGGTAGGAAGTAGATGAGAAAAGGTGAAACAAAGATCTGCAAAGCAGACCTTACTGTTTCAACATATATATAAGATCTGTAAAATATAATTGATGAGTAATTTCATCACTTGCACAGTTACTATAATTAGAAGTCAATATTTTTAAAATAAGTTTTATTTTTAAATAAATTATTAATAGTAATGTTTTATTTTTTTTTATGAATTAAAATATTTAAATAAAATTGAAAATCTAAACATTTTCACTTACATATATATTTTATTAATTATAGCGATTAGAAAGTGTTGGCCTGTTTAGTTTAGTGCAATAGTAGAGTATATCTTCTTCTTCCACAGCTTGATTAATCCCATTTCAAGTGGGATCGCTGGTGCGGATCATTCATCTCCAGATTGCTCGGTCTGAAGCCATTTCCTCCTTGAATGATGTCTCCTGCAGGTCCCTCTTCACTCAGTCAATCCATCTGGTCTTGAGTTTGCCCCTGGGCCTTTTTCCTGGTGGTTCCATCTCCATAATCTTCCTTCCGATGTAATTTTCTTCTCTTCTCTTAACATGTCCAAACCACCTCAACCTCGATTCTTTCATTTTTTCACTGATTTTCTTCATCTTCATATTTTCTCGTATTATGTCATTTCTCACCTTGTCCTTTCTAGTCAAACCCGAGGTGAACCTAAGTATTCTCATTTCTGTTACACATTGTTTGTCTTCTATTTTATTAGTACAATACATATAAAGTATATTTCAAGGTTTGAGCAATTATTATAAGTCTAACTAAAGAAGTATTTCTCTTATATATACAATCAGAACATGTTTCTAACAATAAAGTGATTCAGAAATCTAAATATTTACATATAAGTTTTATTAATTATTGCAATAAAATGGCTTCAGCCTGTTCAGTTTAGTGCAATAATATGAGTGTATATGTAGTATATTTTGAGCTCGAGCAGCAAAATTCAAGTCTCCGGCAATTGCCACAATAAGTTTAAGCAAAGAATTATTCCTCTCACATTTAAATAAAAAATATTTACACTCAGAATGTATTTCTAATAATGATGTGATTCAAATTGTAAACATTTTCATTTACATGTAAATTGTATTCTCTTGGTGATTCTGTGATGCCCCAAATAATTTGCACATCTGCATGCGTGGCCCTGATGAAAATAACTCATTAATGTTTACAATAGAGTTCTAAATAATTATTAAGACACTAAAATAAAGTTTAGTAAGGGAATGTTAAGTAATAACAAATTATCAGTAATGATGACTAAATTTTATTGCTTGGTTATAGCAATTTGCACAAATAAAGACAAATAAGTTATAAAAAATTAAAATATTTTCATATAGGTAAGCTCTCCATACAGTAGCGCCATTCAATGCAAGCCAGAGTAATCAATGGATGCAACCTTTATCCGTTTTTTTTTAATGTAATCGTAGTTATAAAATACGAGATAAAAAGTAAACCGTAGGATAAACTCAATTGTACCAATACAAATTAACTTAAAATCTAAGCATTTAACTAAGAATACATTTACCGATTAATGCTGGATAACAGATTATTTAAAAGTCGACTACCTAAAAAGAAAATTCGAAGAATATGTTTCTTTCGCCACGAAAACATTTTGAAGGCTTATTAGGCCAGTTTCGACCTCAGATTGTGCAATCTTTCTCACGATGCCCTTTACTTACTATTACAGATATTAATAATGTAACATACATTTATTATACTCATTCTATAAAGACAAAAAAGTCAATATAGAATAATAGTTTTGTATAAATATGAATAAAGATTTCTAGTATATATACTTTTTCATAATTATTTAAAAAGAATGCACAATATTTTCTTTCAGTTTCCTATAACAATAATGTACAGTATTTAAATATCCGGCTTAAATGTAAGAAAAAGATATTTCTTTCTTTATGATTGATTAATGAAATTGATGGGTAATATATATATAAATAACTGTTAGTGATATTTATTACTTTTGTGTACATACGTCTTTTTTTTTCTATGGTAGATAAATTCGTGGTTAATGATGATGAAATTTAAATGTTATATTATATTAACTGCTTTCTTAGTCCTTCCGACCCACACCCTTTTTAAATATAACAAATTTATAACTATACTATAGACATATATCCGTGTTTTAAGTTAATTAACTCTTTAGACTTTTAACTGATTCCAAAAACTTACTTCGAAAAAAAAAAAATACAATACAGCGTCACTGTACTTCCTGTCAAAGCTAATCAACGTTTTCCTAAATATTTTTCTTTTTTTATCTTATCTTTAAGTGATTGATCGCAAATACATAATGATTTTAAAGTTATGCTGGCAATTAGGCAGTCTTTTATGTCTACTTTCACTGTTTTAATACTATTTTTTGTTTATCTACAATGCCCAAAAATCAACAGACTTCAACCATAAGCGATACCGTTCAGGAGGCTTACAATAAACCGGGAACTCTAGTCGTATTTTTGCCTTCAAAAGCAAAACGAATTGGTGAACTTCAGATTGTTTGGGGAGCTTTCAGCGCACTTTTGAGCATATCTACGACATATCTTCAAGCTAATTTTTATCTATTTGCAGCCGGAATATGGATTGCGTGGATTGCCGTTATTACCGGCTATCATTGCCGAGAAATTGGAGTAAAAAATACTGGCGTTCCTAAAATAGTATTCGTTAATGTATTATCTTTGCTTTTAAATATCTTATCAGTTCTTTTAATCGCAGCGACAATAAGAGGCTTAGTTACAAGTTCACCGGACGATTCTAGCCCCCTTATTAAAAATAGTACATACTGTTTATTCCTAATAATAGGATTAGTTCAAATAATAATAGGTATTAATATCATTTATTGTTTTCGTTTACTGCTGTATCAACAGTTTTGTAAAACATGTGACTCAGACGGAAGAATAAAAGATGATCATTGTAGTTCATTTACGAGTCGTAAAATGTCTTATATGGAAGATACTCTACCTCAAACTATAGAAACTTGTTCAAGTTCTCAACCAATCAATAACTTTCGACGTGATTTGCATAAATCCAGCTTTTGCGCTGTTGTAGAACCGAATCACAGGATCGAAATTCAAATTATTACACCAGATTTAAATATGGTTGACAATGTAGCCGTTGCTAATGAATTATCGAGTCCAACTGTTACGTTTGAACCTGACACTTTGAAACATTGTGAATCAGACGTTGCTCTTCTTGTAGAAAAAGAAATTCCTTCTAGTGTGGACGTGTAATACAAACTCTTAATGCTGTTAGTCATTTTTAAATTATTGCCAACCATTAAATGTATTGTATTTTATACAAACTTTTTATTTTCAATAAAGTGTATATTATATATAATTGTTATAAAATATATTATTTTAAATCTAAAATTACACACTTACATAACTTGTATATGAATGTAACTTAAGTAAATAAATTGGGTTTGTATTTATTTATTTTTTAGCATTTATAAATAAGTAAATGAATAAAATTAAGTATTTAATTGGCTATCTTCTTCATTCAGATTCATGCAAATATTACTAGTCACTGCTTGCATTTAAAATATATAATTTTGAAAAAAAAAGCTAATGCCAAAATCACCATTTTCCAACGTTATTAATCTCTGTAAATAAAAGTGTTTTCGATTTGATTCTAGTATCCCCCCCTCCTCCTACCCACATACACACATTCATCATTACTACATATTTCTTTATATTATTTTTTAATTTTAGTTGTGTGGGTTTTTTTTAAATCTCATTCACATCTGATTTACATTAGGCCTTTGGCTGAGCATCACAATAATAGGTATTTATTATTAGTCAGAGAGCAAAACAAGAATGGAAAACTGCCCAAATTTTCACCAGCCAGAAATTACCATGCCTAATGAGTAAGAGTCCTTTGCCTGCAGAGATTAATTAAGATAGTTGTTTGACCTTGCCTACATATGTATATATGAGAAGAAGCACATTTTTGAAGGACCAGGTATTGAGATTTTTTGAAAGAAAAAAGTTATTGCATATCATTTTATAATTATTTGAATATTATTGTATAGAAAATATGATATTGCAAATTATAATTAATTTATATACAAATGCACAAAGTATATTAAGATCAAAACTTTATTAACAATAAAAATACTGTAGTGTTTAGCATGCTTTTGACAGATAATTGCCATAGATATATATCTATGACAATTATCTGTCAAAAGCATGCTAAGAATTACAGTATTGTTGTGCATCTATGATAATTACCTATTGAAAGCATGCTAAGCACTACAGTATTTTTTTAAGCCAATAAACATCACATGACTACTTCCTCTTATGCTTGTGTATAACTGTTGTTAAAGCAGGCAAAACTCACTATATATATTGCCACACACAGCAAGCTAGAGTAATCAATGGATGCCAGAAGGTTTGTGTATTTGGATATATATATTATATTCATGGAGATAAAGCGTTCACAAATTTTACTCATTAAATTATAATTAAGAAAAGAAAAATATTGCCAACAGATGCCAGTGTACAATAAACAATTTTCCCCTTCTAAACTACTGAATCAAGTATTATTTGTTAGGATATTTTAAAAAAAAATTTTGATGTTGACAAAAGATAAAATGTCTGATTTGAAATTCATGGATTGACTAACTTTCATTGACTTTTTTTAAAGATATTATTGTCTCAGTTTTCTAGAGTACGATAATATTAAAACAACTTTTAGCAGAAGGATAAATTAATAACCAGAATTGTAAGATTTTTATATACATAATAATTTCTGTTTTATAGTCAATCATAATTTTACTCAAACAAAACACACACACAACTGGTTGCTGGAAAATGGCAATTTATTTACCAACTATAAAGTAAATTAAATGAATAAATATGGAGTCTGAAAGTACAGGATAATGGCTGTAATAAAGAAAGGCATTTATTCTTTCTGTTGTCAAATGCAAACAAGAAACTCAAAGAGAACTATATAAATTAAATAATGTTGAAATGAGTCCTTGTATTATTCAAGTATTAGGCTGAAAAGAAGATTGACTCTGGTAAATCAAATCTAAATCTAATAATTATTGAAATATTTTGTCTTGCAATGCAGAAAACAGAATTTCTGAAGGAAGATTTCACAGCTAAGTGAATATTATTTTTAATAAAAGTTAAAATTTTATAAATCTTGTATGAAATATTTTCTTAATATACATGTTAAAAGAGTTTCTGTGATCAAAAAGTTTAAGAGCATAAAAAGTGAAATTACTAAGTTAAAACCTTTCTTCCTTAATACATTTGGAAGTAATTTTTGAAAAAAATATTTAAATCGAATTGATTTTCTCTAGAAATTTTGTGGCGGGAAAAAATAGCAATAAATGTGGCAATCAATATTTTTGACTATTGAATGAATGCTATAGTTATGTGCAATTAATTAATATTGACACAAATACAATTACCATCAGATTTGGAAATTTTATGCATTTTAACAAAAACCGAAATTGTAATGGTAACAAAACTAAAATGCATAAAAATTAAAATTAAACACATAAATAAATCTTATTCGTGAATAATGTTTAGAAAAATTAAATAAAAAATAATATAAATAAATTTTTATTCATTAATCATATTTATTTGATTACAGTGAAATTTTACATTATATACGGTATGTGGCAGAAAAATCACTATTTTTAATAAAAGTGCCATTTTTATAAATTGTTTTATAAATTATAACCTATGAAAAGATAACTGGTAAAAATTACAAAATGCTTAAAAAGTATTTCTCTTCTTATTTAAAAAGAGTTTATTGATTAAAAAAATAATCAATTTAAACAGTATTAACTGAACAAAACTAAATTTATTAATGAATATTGTTTTAAAAAATAATCATTAATAAATCACATTCAGTTTTAAAAAGATTTGAACAAAATTAAATATCACGTAATAAAAAATAAATTTGAATATATTACTTATATTTATTTGATTACAAAGACATTTTACATTAATTGTATGAAAGAAAATTTATTATAAAAATTATGTCATTTTTGATATTGTTTCAGAAGTTGTGGACTAATGTAAAAGTGATGGTATTTAATGTCTTGTTAATATTGCCTTTTTAAAGACATTTTGAGGCTCAATAATTAGCACAGAATCTCAGACTTTTTGCTTTTATATTTCAAATGCAACTCGAAATCAGCAATAAATACACTGTTATAATTCTTTAATAATTCAACTTTTTCATAAAAGGGGAAATACATGTGCTCTAAATTCGACTTTTTTATAAAATTATCTTCCTCCACTCCATCTCAAGACACATAACCACATATATGTGAAAAAGATAACTGATCAACATACATATTTCATGCTGAATCAGCACTTATTAATTGGGCCAGATCATAATCTCCCATACAAATGTATAGTCAGCATTCATCTTATATTAAGATAGCAATTCCTTAAACTTTAATGGACAGGCTTTAATCTTCTCACCCTTCCAACAATTCAACCATCCATTTCATTGAAAAACAATGATGGAATATTCAAAGCTCTTAGTGGATTTGATGTACATATTATGTCAATCTTATCCCTCATATTATTGAACTATTACATATTCATTTATATTAATAGAAGAGAGATGGGCTGGGCTTATACTATGAAGTAACCTATTTCCAAGGTAATATGCAATTAACCTATTCATTCAGTATACTGAATGTTTACTGTAGTAAATATAGATTTGAACTTAGAATTTTCAGTCTATATTCATCCCCAAACCTCTAATCATTTTAAAGATTTATTTTAGTCAATTAAAAATACTGATCTAATTGACCTTAAACAATATTTTAAAAATAATCTTTTAATGTAGAATTTCATTTTTTTTGTTTTTACATATGTTACAATTAGGATTCAATGTGTATTGTTATTCTCACAGCATCCAGATAAATACATTTGATCTAATTTTTTTAATAAGTCAACTTTCTTATTGTACTGTGTACTATAGAAAATGTAATCTTTGTATATATTTTTGAACATCATAATGATTGATCTAAAAGTATTTGAAAACATTTTTTTTCAGTAATAATAATATAACATTTACAATAGAGATTTATAATCTATAATACTATTAATTTTTAACTTTATTCCCTTAATTGTGATTTTTTTTATCTCTCTTTGAAAAATTTAATATAATAAAATATTAAAATAAATGTATATGTGATATCCAAATGCTTATTTTTACACAATGTTTATATATACTTATTGAATGAGATATCCTGCCCTGGTTGTTTAATGTAATGATAAAGTACCAGGCTCTGAAGTGTAAAATCCTTGGTTCAACTTCAGTTTTGGCACTTCCAGGGCTCAAACTCCTTATGAACTCCCAAGGAATGAAACCATTCAACTTTTTTTGAATAAGGTTAAAATAATTTTTACAAATTCTGCCAGAATCTTAAAGGATGCAAGTAGAGCAGCAGTCCCCAACCTTTTTGCACTTAAGAGCACATTCTATAATACCGGCCAGGTGGTGGGCACCATTTATTTTTTCAATGTAAATTTATAGTTGGATATTGTTAATAATACACATAATGTACAAAAAAATATTTATTTCAAAAATAAAATTTTAACATTTGATTACAATATAATACAATGATTTATAAGAAATTTGAAAAATTAAATTTATTTGTATCAGATAAATAATTTTTATCGTGTTCGGATAGCGGCGGGCACACGTAAAATCATCTGCGGGCGCCATGGTACCCACAGCCATAGAGTTGGGGACCCCTGAAGTAGAGGTTCATATGTCTATATCAGTGTTAATAAGTGTGAAATAAGATTTCTACAAATGTCAGCTTGTCTGAAATTTTTTAAAAGAAAATTCTTCTACTTAAAACTCTTAGAATATATAGAGGAACAAAAACAGAGGGTTAAACAATGATTTTCACATTCATAAAGGATGGTAAGGACTGTTAAATATAATGAATTAAATGAGATATCCAAAGCATTAGTGATTTCTCTGAAAAAGAAAAAAAATATCTAGACTATACAGGTAGAAACTGAGCAAAATACTATAAAAAGGTGTTAGTGCTATTACAAAATCAATTAAAAACAAAATAGCTAAGAATAAAGTTCATTGAAAGTATCAAATTTTCTCCAAAGAAAGTAGATGAAAATTCATCTAAATTTGGAAAATCTGAATGGCTGATTAAAAAGCAAAAATAAGAAATTGTGAATAACTTTATAAGATTTGTACTGAAAATTAGAAAGAATTTTAAAAAACTGTTGCATGCAAAGACTACTGACTGTACAAAATATTTGAAAAATTAAAAGAGATTGTGATTATTGAGAATATTAAAAAAAAAAAAAAAGAATAGTAATGAAATGGCATTAAGAAAAATTTAAGAAATAATCACAAATACAAAATAAAAGCTATTAAAAAAATGAAGATAGAAGTAAAACAAAAAATGTCAGTTATGTTCAAAAATCAGGCACTTTACAAGAAAATTAAAGTTTTGCATGAAAAACTATGGTTGTAAAAACTGGCCATTTTCTAAAACATTGCAAGAAAAAAATTTCAATACTTTCCATACAAGATAGAATACATTATAATGAAGAAATGTTGCTTATAATTCTATTTAGCAAACCAAATTAATAAAACATATATTTAAAAACAGAAAGTAAAAAAGAAATAAAATAGCATTCACATCTACATATAAGAATGCAAAGAATAAAATGATTGCAAGAATTGTGATGATATTGGAAGATCAAAATGATTCATCTATCATATATTGCAGGTATTTAAATGAGAAGTTAAAGACATTCATTGATACAAGATCTTAATTTATTAAACAGTGTCTCCTTAGACAATCAAGGCTGAGTCTAAATATACATACTGATGGTTACTAGTAGCATAAGCTGCAGACATAAATATTTTAAGAAAGAACAATTCTAGAAAAAATAATGTCTATGACAAAGGTGTAGTTAGGAAAAGGAGCAGATGACTACTGTCTGAACAAATTCTTCAAAAGTAAATAGCTTTAAAAGTATTTTTATATCATTTTATTTGTAATTTTATGAATATAATAATTTTAACAACAAAATATCTACTTTAAAACATACATATAATTTACAATTTAAAAATAAAACAAAGAATAATGATTTAAAAATTTTTAAATTTTTTATTTATATTTTATGATAATTATATATTCTCAAGTGTGTTGTTTTTTTATATGTTATATTTATGAAACACATAACATTTTATCTTTAACATCGTATAAACAATAGTTTCTATGAAAATTGCATCTTTTATTGAATACATAAAATAAAAATATAATCTTTATAAGGATAAAATAGATAAAGGGTCAGATAATTAAACAAAATTACTTTGTTATTAAAATTAAGTAAAGTGGTTTTGGAACTAATAAAATATATATATATATATTTTGTTTAAATTTTAGATTGAATTATTATTTACTGTGTGAAAAACTACTGTACTCAGACTATTTAGGTTCAATTCGTAACACAAATGCCCAAAGTTGTGAATAATAGCACGTCCTATAAAATTTACATTTTAACACACATACATTTTTATATAAAATAAAAGCACAAAATTAACAGTATTAACTTAAATATTGTAAACTAAACATATGATCATAATTTCTTAACTCATCTATTATGTTGTCAAAAGGAAAGTATCTACAAGTACTAAGATTAAAGATATGCATGATTTGTTTTTGTTATTGAAGCCTTTGATATGTTTTTAGTTATAATAATAAATTTTTGGTTTTATTATTTTTGTTTCTATATATTAGTTGTTTAAAATGATAAAAAATCAAGTCAGATGTCACATGACTTAATTTTAATAAAGCTCATATTTACAAATGTTATATATAGAGCTTGCAAAACAAGCTCTTAACAAGCTTTGAGAATATCCCCAACCCCAGACCGGTTTCTGCTTCTGACGTCACCGGTGAGGTGCCAGGATATTCATTAGGTTAAAAATATTAGGACAAGCCCAGCACTTTATCTAATGTATAACTATTGAGAAGAAAATCTGAAATTTTCAGACATCCATATGTCTAAAAATTCAGCTATCTAACTCAAATAGCCATATGGGACTGGCACTATAAAATTGCCAAAGCCTTAATAGCAAAAAATAAAATGATAAAAAATCAAGTTAGATAGCTGGATTTTTAGACATATGGATGTCTAAAAATTTCAGATTTTCTTCCCAATAGTTATACATCAGATAAAATGCTGGGCTTGTCCTAGTATTTTTAATATAATGAATATCCTGGCACCTCACTGATGATGACAAAATCAGAAACTGGTCGGGGATTGGGGATATTGTCAAAGCTTGTTAAGAGCTTGTTTTGCAAGCTCTATGTATAACATTTGTAAATACAAGCTTTATTAAAATTAAGTCATGTGACATCTGACTTGACTTTTTATCATTTTATTTTTTGCTATTAAGGCTTTGGTGATTTTATATTGCTAAAGCTATTACTATATGGTGTATCTGGACTTAGTTCAGTCCCATATGGCTATTTGAGTTAGATAGCTGGATTTTTAGACATATGGATGTCTGAAAATTTTAGATTTTCTTCTCAATAGTTATACATTAGATAAAGTGCTGGGCTTGTCCTAATATTTTTAATCTAATGAATATCCTGGCATCTCACTGACGATGCCAGAAGCAGAAACCGGTCTGGGGTTGGGGATATTCTCAAAGATTGTTAAGAGCTTGTTTTGTGAGCTCTATATATAATATTAGTTGTGTATAATAATAAAAAGATAGTATTATTAAGAATGATTGTAAATTTTTGAAATTATTTTTTAGATATGTTGATGGATGTATTTTTGTAATAGATGAGAATAGGCCTCAAAAATTTTTAATGATTTGATTCACTTTGATTTTTCTATTATATTTATTATGGAGTGGAGATTTTTGAAATTTGATAAATTAAAGTTTTTAGATTTATTAATAGTAATAGATAGGAAAGTTGGTGAATATGAGCAAGAAAATAGTCATGAAAATAACATTGATAGTTTTCATCACCAATGGTAAGTATCTACATTATTTAGTGCTGGGATTAATCATAGCCCAGATTATTAACAATTTTTTAAATAGTTTGGAAAATATTGTTTAATTAGATATTCAAAAAGCTTTCCAAAGTTATTCTGATAAAAACAAACCTACTCTGATCAGTAAGAGACTGTGTCTTTATGAGGATTGAGACTTGCTGATTATTGAGTATTTATTCATAAAAAAGCATCTTCAAAGATTAAATGTATACCTGGAGAACTACTTAGTGAAAGTTAATCTGGTAAAAACAAAAGTACTGATCAACAAGAAAGTATACCTTTATGAGGATTAAGACTTGAAGATTTTCCAGGATCTACACATAGAAAAGTCAGGTTAAATGTAGAACTGGATAACCACATAGTGATTAGGTTTAACAAAAGGTATAATCTTCATAAAGTATAATTTATGAATATCTCTTTATTGTCTTGGTTTGAATTACTTAGCTAACAGAGCTATATTGTGATTCTAGCAAAGAAGACGTATCAAACGTTGCTGCAAATTTTACTGCTATCAAATAATGGCATTCCATTCTTTCAACATCAAAGCAGTTATAATGGCAATGGTTAATCATTTGATACTATGTATATTTTGATATTGCAAATAGTTATCTTACTAGTAAATCTTCATTCATGTTCACAGTAGATTATAAAGCCTTAGTTCAGAGTAAGTGGATGATGAAGTAATCCAAATTGGGCTATAAAATTTATTTCTTGTGACTGTCACAGAAGATTATAAAGAATTCAGAAGTCACTCTAATTATTTCTAGAAGTATCTAAGACTGACACAAAAACTAAAAAGTCTTCTACAGAAAGATAACAAGAATATGATACTGAGCTATTCACAATAAAAGTTAATGCATAAAGCCAAGAAAACATCTGAAGTTTAACTACATGTTCCATACAGTAGAGCAAAAAATACTTACATTCTTTAATCAATGAAAAACATATATTAAAAAAGTACACTGGAATACTAAGCACTTCAAAGAATGTAAAATTTGCTAACCTTTCTGAAGAAATTTACATATTCAATAAATAAGAGACAACAACATGAAGTGAGGCATAATTCAGCTTTTGAAGTAGGAAAAAATTTCCTATGCTTAAGCTAATAATTCACTTATGTTTTAGTTATTAATAATTGCCAAATTATACTGAATTAAATAAGTAAAATGTTATAATAAGGTTTAAATTATAACATTATTTACGAATATACCTATGTAATACTTAATATTACGGATGTGCAATTAGTTAAAATAGCAATTCATCAACTGGTATAATTATAAAGGCAATAATTATCCACATCTATAATGAGACAGTTTTAAAGTTTATTTTTGTACATAGTAACTGTATAAATATGGACAATGAGTACTTACGCTTTACAATCTAATAACTTGACCAGTCAAGTTATAAGGTTATAGATCCAGTTATTGCTAATTCAGAAATCGATCAGGGGCTAAAATCAATCCATTAATGAGAATGTCAAATACACATAAATCAAAGGATTTCATTGTTTCCTTTGAGGGTTAAAAAAATAGTATAAAAAATCGGGAAAATCAAAATGAAAAAAATTAAATAAAAAATGAATTTCTAATATCTCTGCCAAACTATCTGTTCTTCTAATGTTGAAATGTGTAGATCACATGTCTGTTATAATTACTTTTCTAATCCTGAGGCTACATAGTTATAGCATTATATGATTGCATAATCATTTGTAATATGAATTTGCCCTATTTGTGTTCTCTTATTTGCATTATTTAATATTGCTAGAACATTCCCATCTTCTGTAACTAACATTAATTCAAAAAAGTTTCATTTTATTTGATTTCTTAATACATTATACTATATATATATCATTAAAAACCAGTCACCCCTTAGATAATTCCAATATCAAGAACAATCAACAATTTCAAACTGTTATCAAGGTAACATCCTTTGCAACTTGTCCACAGAAATTGAAATTATTGATACAAAGAAGTTTAAATAAACCTCTTTAAGGCAAGATAACTTCCTTAAATTAATTGGGAAAACTTTCCTTTACAACATGGCAATCAATTAAGTAATATAAATTAATTAGACAAATATAAATTTGGTTTAATTCCAGAAGTACTAATTAAAATTCATCTGAAAGGATATATAACTAGTTATTATTAAAACAGGCAAAACTTTCCATACAGTAGTGACACTCAGTGCAAGCCCAGTAATTAATGAATGCCAGTGCATAAAATTCCTATCTAGTGCCTACTTATCCAATATCCCCAGACTAGTTTCTAGCTTGTGGCTTTCATCAGTGAGGAGTCTTGGATCTGAGAGCACTGCATCTAGATCTTAGGACCTAATGCAACCCTCCAGCAGCCTCCTTTTATCTCTACTTAACTATAAAACTATGAGTCTAAAATTGAAAACACAATAATATTTTCAAATCCAAGCTCAATAGCTTACATAGTCATATAAGTCTCAACTCAGTTCAGTACCCATATATTTTGGTGTCTTTTGTTTTTAATAACCATACCCACCACTATCCTATTAGGCAGGATTGGTATTAAACCACTAAACATCACTTATGCTTGCTCATAACTGTTATTAAAACAGACAAAACTCTCCATACAGTAGTGTTCTCAGAGCCAAGGCTCCTCTCTGAGGAAATTCACAAACTAGAAACTAGTCTGGGAATATTGGATGAGTAGGCACTAGATAGTGATTTTATGCACAAGCCTTCTGGCACCCATGGATTACTCTGACTTGCACTGAGTGGCACTATTGTATGGAAAGTTTTGCCTGTTTTAATAAGTTATGAGCAAGCATAAGAAATGGTGATCATGTGATATATAACTAGTGCAGTCAAAAGATAGACACCTTTTATCATGATTGATCACTGTAGAAAACAACAAATTTACTATCTACACCTTGTTCATGGTTAAAGTCACAGTTCTAGAAAATTTAGTGTATGTTGGCATTTGATTTTCATTATTATTAATTTAAATATTCCAGTAAAATTTATATTATTTAAGTCATGTATTTCTGTTTATGGAATTATATATATATATATTATTGAGTAATATATATATATATATATATATATATAATATATAATATATATATATAGGTTATTGCAATTGAAATAAACTCTAGTTTCTAAGAAGTATTTTCATATTACTCAGAGCTGTAATAAATACATTGTACAGGCTTAAACCTGCATTTATATATGTAATATATGCGGAGTTCGAACTCAGATTTTCACACGACCCACCACTCTCAATGCCATCTCATATTGCTGACCCAGCTGATCACACACATGTTGAAAAGATAAATAATCACCAATATACGTATTTCATGCTAAAACAGCAATCATCAGTTGGTCTAGATTACTATCCTCACACATATATATAATCAGTACTCAGCTTTATATTAAGATAGCCAATTTTTATACTTTAATGGACAGGCTTCAAACTATTCCAACTCACAACTCTTTAGCCTTCCATTTCATTGAAAATCTGATGATGGAACGTTCAAAGCCCTTGTTAGTGCCAAGGTTGTCATCCTACCCATGTTGACATATTCGTCATTCTGACCCCTCATGTACAGGAGAATAATCCATTTATATGGGCTTTGAATGTTCCATCATCAGATTTTCAATGAAATGGAAGGCTAAAGAGTTGTGAGTTGGAATAGTTTGAAGCCTGTCCATTAAAGTATAAAAATTGGCTATCTTAATATAAAGCTGAGTACTGATTATATATATGTGGGAGGATAGTAATCTAGACCAACTGATGATTGCTGGTTTAGCATGAAATACGTATATTGGTGATTATTTATCATTTCAACATGTGTGTGATCAGGTGGGTCAGCAATATGAGATGGCACTGAGAGTGGTGGGTCATGTGAAAATCTGAGTTCGAACTCAGAGCTGTAATGTAAAGAAATGACAAGGGGATGTATGCCTATGTATATTCATAAAAATCGTAATTTATATGTGAGGAAATTGATTTCACTTTATTTTAAAAGTCTCTCAAAACAGGGACTTTTATATCCAAAAGAATTTTATGCAAAATATGGGAATATATAGAATTTGTTAATTGTACTAATATGGAATTCGGCAATTCTTGATACCATTTTATATAAAAGCGTTTTACACTTGAGCTTTCAATCTACATTATTTTAGGCAAATATAACTAAGATATTATCAGGGCCTTTTTTAAAAAAAAAAAACCCTAAACAGCAATAAACATTTTCTTCATTACGAACCTAAAATTTTAATAGTAAAGAAAAAAAATCTGATTCGAAATTTAAAAGAAAAAAAAATCTTAAAACTAGAGAATTTTTTTGCTAATTGAATCCAGATGTTAGATTTCAAAAAGGTAAATGATATCATCAAACAAATGTTTTCGATTGTGATTATTCTAGACAAGATCTTCCATCAAGATTAATACAATTTATAATACTGAATTTCAAAAATCTTAACACATTTCACTTTTCAGCAAAAAAACCTTTATTATAGATTACAGTTTCGACTATACCATGCAGTCTTCATCAGATCTTATTCTATTCTTTCAACTTTCTCTATCCTCCATCTTACTCTAATAATTAATACAATTTGTTAACATTAGAATTATAAATGCTAAAAGCTTTTATGAATTGGTTTAAAATAAAGAATATTAAGCATTTTTGTTAACAAATTAAAATTTTTTTAATAGATAATGATTTTGTTTTTAACGGTCTAATTAAAATGCAGCATTTGGCATTTTTAGTTTGACAGAATATTACATTGAATGAAAAATATTATACAAAAAAAATTGAAAAAGTGCCCCAAAGCATAAAAATTATTGCTAGATTAAAACTGAATAAATGATCCAGTATTTCTCGGTTACGACTTCTTTTATTCTTTTTTTTTATGCATTGAAAAAACATGAATTTGAAAAAATACATAATTCCTATTCAACAATAGCGATTTTTTACATGATAATGATGATATCTCAAACAGATGGTTAGTCTAGTTTGATCTTTGTCAAAAAATAATAGTCACGAATTGAGGGGAGAGATTTCAACAATATATTTTACTCAGTGGCATAACTATTTGGTCCTGCAAAAAATTTCAAAAGGTCTTTTTTTTTAGAATTTATTGCACGTATGTTAATACTCTTTTAAATATATATCTTAAAAAAAGAGCTCACAGAGATCCAGGGATCCATTTACATTGGTTGCTTCACAATAGCTAAGCTACTAATCCTATTGCTTCATTTAGATTTGAACAAAGATATTAAGTCAAAACAGCTTTTGTAGTATGAAGAACGAAAGTCTTATGAAATATCTGATGAAATTTTAAAATCTGGTGGTGATATGTTAAGAATTCTTAAAACCATTATTGTTTTTTATGAATATAAGTATACATGAAGTTGTGATATATGAATTTGATTATATTTCTATAATGGCAATTTATAAAAATAAACAGGATAGAAAAGGCTGTCATAATTATATTGGAATATTAATGTTATTCATTGCAGCAAAAATATTCAAGGATTTTTGTGAAAATATTGCTTTCTGTCATAAATGAATAGTTATTAAAAACTCAATAGCTTTTCAAAAATCAAAAGGTATTGTAGACTTTTTGTTGACAGAAAAATACAATACAACAAAAACAAAACTCTCCATACAGTAGTACCATTCAGTGCAAGCCAGAGTAATCAATGGATGCAAGAAGGTTTATGCATAAAATCCCTATCACACTGAGTGGCACTATTGTATGGAGAGTACCTCTGTCTTAACAGCGTGAGCAAGCATAAGAAATGATGGTCATGTGATGTTCATGAAATTACAATAAAAGTACCTGAAATAGAAGCTTTATATATATTGTTTTTATTGATTTGTTCAAAGCATTTAATTTAATAAATCAAAAAGATAGATCATGTTAATCAATAATGTTTGAAAATAATTGCCTATTTTATAGCAATGTTAGTGGCTGGTGAATAATCTTAGCAAAAATTAGTATTAAACATGAATGTTTATTAACCACAAATGTATTTTCTATTTATGTAGTAATAGTCTAATTTATTTGGCTTCTAGAAACAGACATAAAGAAGGTGGCGGTCTTAATTTGAACATATTAAAAGTAAAATAAAAAATTCACTTTTTTCCCACCATGATTACGCCATCTAGTGTCAGTTTTAGCAATCAATAGATATCAAGTAGTACTTAATAAATCCCTATCCTGTGCTATCCTATTCAATATTCCAAAACTTGTTTCTGGTGTATAACTTTCATCAGTGAGAAACTTTTGTATTTAGAATTTATAGTAAGCAATGACTATACAATTAAAAATTTGATCAGCAGAGTGGTTTTAATGCTTTAAATGCAGTCTATAAAGACTATGACTTAATAATTAATGTTCCAAAAATTTCAAGTCCTTTATTAGCCAGAGATAAAAAACAATTCTTCACTAATTAGAAAGAGAAAGGCTTTATCCTTTTTTCACATATACCTTAAGCATTGATAATATTTTGATATAATAGTCAAATGGTATAGTGTTTGACCATAGAGAGATTTCTCAAATCTCAACACAAGATAGGGTATTATAAAGATAAGAATGACCATCTTATCTTTAATCTAAATTCTTACTTATATAGGCCAATCTGAAGCATCTTGATTTAAGAGTGTAAAGATATTATTCACTTCACATTTAAATCCACTATTTCCTTTGACAAATTAACTTATGCAAAATCTTGCAATTTATAACAAGTTAATATTAAGATTTTTTATATGGAAATATAGAAAATAATGTAATATTCTAATTACTTATTGAGCACACGGACAGTATGTAATTAGAAAGAGAAAGACTTTAACCTTTTTCCACATGTGCCTTAAATGTTTGTATAATGGCCCAAAAATATAGTTTTTGACTGTAGTGGGACCTCTCAAACCTCAACACAACATAGGAACTTTATAAAGATAAGAGTGGCCATCTTATTTTTAACCTAAATTCTTACTTATATAGGCCAATCTGAAGCATCTGCATAAAGATATTATCACTTCCCATTTAAATCCACTAGTTCCTTTGACAAATTAACTTAGATGAAATCTTGCGATTTACAATGAGTTCATATTAAGATCTTTTTAACAGAAATGTAAATACTAACATAATGTTCTAATTGTTTATTGAGTGCACAGGCATGATATAATTAGAAAAAGAAAGGCTTTAACTTATTCCATATGTGCCTTAAACATGGATTCACTAAATTGTTCAATTTGAACTATTAAATTGTACCAATACATTTGAAATACTTTTACTGTTGAACTGACAAAATGCATCTTCACTGAATTGAAAATTTGAAGTAAAACAACTAGTGACAGATTTTCTGATAACTTATTTTGAGGTTTACGGTAAAGATAACCCTTGTTTATATTATAGAAATTATCTTAAAAACATTTTAAATAATTGTAATATTAATTTTTCATAAAAAAAACAGCTGAAGATAGAATATATTTTTTTTAATAAAATAAATATAAAATATTACTGTTCTAACTTGAAAAGAAAAAAAAAGTTTTACATGGCCATACAAATCAAACAGTGAAATATAATAATATCCACACACACAGGGCCAATCAAAGATAGGGACAGGAGGGGCAACTGCCCTGGACCTCACATTATTAGGGGCTTCAACTTGGCAACTCAGTATGTTAAACTATAATATAGGAGAAGGCAAAGCGATGTCATGGCTCATAGAACAGCCTTAATTTTACAATTAAATCTCCCCTCTCCCCAAAAAAAATATTCGAGAAAAACTTTTCCAAGCAGGCATATCATAACTTTAAAACATAAGCCCGTTAAGGATGAGGTGTCAATTTGATGATTCTGTGATGAAAGTGACTGCAGTGTTTGGTGACAGGCAGAACTAATAGTCTCAGTGCCCTGTCAGTCAGTTCTGTGGGTAACAGTTTTATAATACTGACAGTGCTAGAGTGAATCTACCCTATCCAAGTGCTACCTGGACCTGATCTGCTTGCTCATTTCTGTGACTCATAACTGCTCCTGGAGTCCTGTTTATGGCCCTGTAAGTAAAAATTCTCATTTTTTTTTCTCTCCCATGTTCTTATTTTAAATTCGAAGGGCCTCTAAAATATTAGTTGATCCGGGCCTTGCATTTTCTCTGTAAGGCCTTGTCCATACATCATTCTCTTTTTTATTTTATCTGATGTTTTGTAATGCTACTTTATAATTTATGCAGTAAACTTAGTTTTTGAAAGATTTCAACATCTACTTAATTTATTATTTTTATTGTATAATATCTTCGATCATACTTCCCCAATGAAAGCATTTCTTGAAAACACCCTTGAAATAATCTTTATAACGATAATAATAATTCCCTCTCCCATCAAACAATCGTTCAATTTCATCTTAAAATACCTTTTTAAGAAAGTTTGTTATATTTAATTATTTTGAAATCAATCCAATAATATCTTTACAATCATTGATTATATAGCATCCCATCCAGCATATTAACTAATGTGATGACTTTGCCATCTAATTTTTAGAACATACTTCTTCTTTCACAGCTTGATTAATCCCAATTCAAGTGGGGTAGCTTGTGCAGATCATTCATCTCCAGATTGCTCAGTCTGAAGCCATTTCCTCCTTGAGTGACAGTGCAGATCATTCATCTCCAGATTGCTCAGTCTGAAGCCATTTCCTCCTTGAGTGACAGTGCAGATCATTCATCTCCAGATTGCTCAGTCTGAAGCCATTTCCTCCTTGAGTGACAGTGCAGATCATTCATCTCCAGATTGCTCAGTCTGAAGCCATTTCCTCCTTGAGTGACAGTGCAGATCATTATCTCCAGATTCTCAGTCTGAAGCCATTTCCTCCTTGAGTGACAGTGCAGATCATTCATCTCCAGATTGCTCAGTCTGAAGCCATTTCCTCCTTGAGTGACAGTGCAGATCATTCATCTCCAGATTGCTCAGTCTGAAGCCATTTCCTCCTTGAGTGACAGTGCAGATCATTCATCTCCAGATTGCTCAGTCTGAAGCCATTTCCTCCTTGAGTGACAGTGCAGATCATTGATCTCCAGATTGCTCAGTCTGAAGCCATTTCCTCCTTGAGTGACAGTGCAGATCATTGATCTCCAGATTGCTCAGTCTGAAGCATTTCCTCCTTGAGTACAGTGCAGATCATTATCTCCAGATTGCTCAGTCTGAGCATTTCTCTAGTGACAGTGCAGATCATTCACTCCAGATTGCTCTCTGAACATTTCCTCATTGAGTGATGGTAATATTCATCTCCAGATTGCTCAGCTGAAGCCATTCCTCTTAGGACAGTCAGATCATTCATCTCCAGATTGCTCAGTCTGAAGCCATTTCCTCATTGAGTGACAAATATTCACTCCAGATTGCTCCTGAGATTCTCCTTGAGTGACAGGCAGACATTACTCCAGATGACAAATTTCCTCCTTGAGGACGTGAAACATCTCCAGATTGCCGTCTGAAGCATTCCTCCTTGAGTGACGTGAGATCATTCATCTCCAGATTGCTCAGTCTGAAGCATTTCCTCCTTGAGTGAGGTGCAGATCATTCATCTCCAGATTGCTCAGTCTGAAGCCATTTCCTCCTTGAGTGATGGTGCAGATCATTCATCTCCAGATTGCTCAGTCTGAAGCCATTCCTCCTTGAGTGACAGTGCGTCATTCATCTCCAGATGCTCGTCTGAACCTCCTCTTGAGTGACAGTGCGACATTCATCTCCAGATGCTCAGTCGAAGCCATTCCTCCTTGAGTGACGGCAGATCATTCATCTCCAGATTGCTCAGTCTGAAGCATTCCCTTAAGTGACAGTGCAGACTCACTCCAGATTGCTCGCGAGCTTTCCTCCTGAGGACGCAGATCATTCATCTCCAGAGCTCAGCTGAGACCCCTGAGGACGGCACTCATCTCCAGGCCAGCGAAGCCACCCATTGAGGAGCAGACACACTCCAGATTGCTCAGCTGAACCATTTCCCCTTGAGGAGCAGACATTCATCTCCAGATGCCAGCACCATTCCTCCTTGGGACGTGCGACATCACCCAGAGCCACGCCATCCCCTGAGGGCAGACTCTCTCCAGTTCTCGTCGACCATCCCCTGAGGCGGCGACACACCCGAGCCGCGCCATTCCTCCTGAGGCGACATTCACCCAGAGCGCGCCTTCCCCGGGGGCATCTCCGATCGCTGAAGTTTCCCCTTGAGTGCGGGCGATCATTCATCTCCAGATTCTCAGCTGAAGCCTTCCCCTTGAGTACGTAACACTCCGGGCTCAGCGGGCTTCCCTTGAGTGACATCTCCGCAGGCCCCTCCCGCCCCCCGCCCCCGGCCCCCCCATTCTTAAAGCTTTAACAAATCAACCTATTTTATTTTAAAAAGCTAATTGAATAAAAGTAACAGTACAATTAATTTGTTACAGTAATTATAGCATTATAATTTACATTCTCAAGTAGATAATTATCTAATATAAAAAGAGTTAGTGAAGGCGCATGTGGAAAAAGATTAAAGTCTTTCTCTTTCTAATTACATACTATCTGTTCACTCGATAAATAATTAGAATACTAGCTTTTACATTTCCAAATTAAAGATCTTAGAGTAATTCTGAAAATTACCAAAGACATACTTTTCAAATAATTACTAAAAAAATTGTATTCTATAAATTATTAACACTCTTAAAAAGATTTTTGGAAGGCATGTGAGCATGAAACTAGATAATTAAATAGTGTAGTAAGTGAATTAAGTGATTAAAAGCATTATTTAAAATGCACCCGAGGTTGATGATTTTTAAGCGGTTGAACTATTTTATCAACAGATAACACGTATATAAAAGAAGCTTTTTAATTAGTAGATATCTAATGTAAATCATCAAATATTCCTGTTAATACTTAGAAGTAAAATATAATTCTGAAACAAAAAATGAATCAAGGCTTAAGATTATTATTGGCTAATTTCAACTTAGTGCAATAATTATGACAACAGGAGATTTAATTTTCATGGGAGGAAATAATCTAAATGTGGAAAAAGTACTTAAAATAAAATAAATAATTAAATCTGCCAGAAATGAAATCAATTCAAAGCCCTTACACTCCAAAGTCTTACCATGGTACTAACCCACACAAGGCAAAAATAGTTATAAAGTATATTTCTTAACCCAAGCGATAACAATCAATGTTTATATTATTATAATTTCAGGTATATCTGAATGAATTTCATTAGAAGTGTACCATAAATTGCTCTTACATCATGTAGTTTCTCAGAAATGGAAGGATGCCATACTGTAATACATAAAGAAGAAGATTTTAAAATGATAGTAAGTTGTCTGCATGATTAACTGATATGTTCATCTGAGTCATGTACTTGACTTAATAAATTACATGCCAAAATATAATTATAAAATGATTGGTTTGAAAAAATTGGCCTATAATTTTATGAATAAACTTTATTAAAGAAATCTCAAAAGAACCTTGCCAAGACTTTTAGATTATGTTTCGATCAATTTTGGCCATTCCAAGAAAAGAAGTTAACCTTTAAATGCAATACAGGTTAGCTATAATGTTATAGGTATATAAGGTACCTTATGTGCATCCAAAATTACAAGTCACTTTACTAATAAGAACTTTATTTATTTAAAGTGAAAATTGCCTAATTTAATATTATTATGTTTAATACTTGAACTATGTAAAAGTTATCTTTAGAGTTCCTTAGAAATTTTGAGTATATAATATATTGTACCCTTTACAATTGATACGGATAGTTAGTTAGAGTTTAGGAGATCGCTATATTTAAAAAATTTTAAATTTGAGTTTTTTTCTAATATATTATTTTAATGTTATAAATAGTAGGGTTCAAACTCAGCAAATAGGAGTTATAAAGGCAACTTAGGTAGTTTTGATTCATTGTTAGGTGAATTTAATATAAAAATGCTAGATTAAAATACTACAGAAATAGAGTAAGTTTAAATTAACAGTAAATATTCTATATTATATGGTTAAAATAATTAAATTTGCTTAAAACATTATTTAAAAAGTGTTAAGTTAATTTAATATTATTGTAAAAGTGTCCTGAAAGCACCACATGGTTAGATGTGTGTAAATATGTGTGCTTTTAGAAAGTTAGGGAAATAAACTTTAATTTTAGCTTGCTAACCAGTGTAGCAAAATTATCAGTCTAAAAATTATATTTGAAAAAATAATATTTAAAATTATTATTTTGTTGTAATAGTTTATTCTAAAAATTAATTTTAGGTTATTTAAATGTTTTAAAATTATTTAAATAAGAATATTAAATTTTTAGGTGAAAGATATTTAATAATTGAAGTATTAAATAAGTTGAAAATTATTTAATATTGATGACTCCTAGTTTTTAAAACTTAATTTTAAAAAGTCATTTAATGTAGATATGTAAATTAGTAGTTTTGTTCAAGCAGAATAGACCAATTAAATCGTTGGATCAGGAGGAATATAAAAACCAAGGTTGAGGTCAGTCTAGACACTTCTCACTTCACTTCTCACGTTGTTTTCCACAGACTACAGATTCTACATAAATTCTAGTATTTTACAGTTTAATTTGGAACTTATAACCCTATTTATTTTATAATAATGATAATTTCTTTAAATTTTATTATTATTTTGTTTGAAAGTGTTGTGAAAATTATAACTAGGATAATTAATTTAAAAATGAATCATTAAGCACAAAAGTTTTCCTATCAGTTTGTATACTTGAATTTAACTCAAGACTGTCAAAATTTTGCAGAATACCATAGTGACTACTTGGATATCATGGAAGATGAATACTAAATGCCACGATGAGCAACAAACCTGGAATCATGAGAATTATGTAATTTTTATTGTATGCTTTAAAAGACTGACTGTTTATTTAAAAATAAATTATTATATTATAATGCAATTAATTTATTCCTACTAATAGATAGGAACTAGATATTCATTAATAATTTTATTTTAAATGTTAAAGTTGTAAAGAGGAGAAAATTAAGACTCTGCAGCTGTATTTTACAATTGAACTTTAAATTTCTGATGGTATGATGAATGTCTGTTTTGTTTTTATAATATATAATTGATATTACTGATTCTATTTGATTTGTCTTTGTAGAAGTCAAAATGGACTTATATTTTAAGACTGATGGATTTGGAGACAAATTAAAAGAAATGTTTTGAATTTTTTATATGCTTTAAATCAATTTCCTATTGAAAATCAATAATTGGATTATATTAAGGTGTAATTTATTTAAAAATAATGAAACTTAATTTGTTTTCAATAGAATTAAAATTATATTCGTAAATAAATGCTTAAATAATATAATTTCTTTACCTGAAAAATATTTAGTGTCAAAATATATGCTTAAAAGATATGAAAATTGTATTATAATCAATGAGGATTGCCAATTCCTCAACATGCTTGGGAATGATATGATATATGATAGTCTTAGAATGAGAATAAAATATATTCAAGCAATACGACTTATGGTTAGTTTTTTTCAAATTTTATTATTGGAGTTATATTTAGTTAAGTTATACATTTAAAAAAAAACTCCTCCCGAATATTTTTTTTTGCATACAATAGTTAAATAATTTTCCAGAGGGAGATATTTATACTTTATTTTGAGATTTTTTTGATAACCAAGCATTGAAATGGCACTTGGTTAAGTTGAAAAGAAAATTTTTATTCATTTTTCTTTAATATTTTAATTTACATATATTTTTTAAAAAATTCTTTTAAAATATAAACCTGTATTGATGTATTTACATCTTAAATAATATATCTTATGGTAAAATAAACAGTATATTAAGTTTTGATTTTAGAAAATTGGGAGAGCTATTTTAGTCTTTCCCAATATAAATAAGAGAACACTATTCTATTAAATGAACATTATGTATATCATAAGTGTTATAAGTTTTCATTTTTTTTATATTGGATTTTTTTTTGTTTTTGAAAATGGCCAGAGTGAAGGCTATTCTTATTCTATTTCTTATATTTATATGTCATTTTATTGTAAATATTTTTCATTTATTTATGCTAAATAATGTTAATATACATTTACTTTGTAATTATTCTAATTTATTATGCTATATAACTATTGTTAATTGTTTAATAAATTTGTGAATTGTTTTTCTAAAATTTACTTTAATCAAGTTTTGATTTATTTGCATGGTGCTTATTGATTTTCCACATTGTATGCATGATTCACAGAAATTAATAATTTAAAATATTATTTATTTAGCACATGATCTGTAAAGATTTCTTAGACATTATTTCTTTACATTTGATTAAGTAATCAAAATATATTTCTATTATTGTCTTAAAAGATCTGATCATTATTAATTATTTTAAACTGATACAATACCAATAAGAGATGCTTGATATTGCCACAATATTAGAATATATTATATTTTTCTTTAAGAATGCCACATTAAACATGGGAAAATTATACAATGTTACTTAAAATTTATTATTATTATTTTTTATTTTATTCCTGAATTTTAATCATTAGGTAGATTGTTGTATTGAGAGTCATAAAAATATTTAGTTGCTTATTGTAGTTATTATTTTGTAGGAGGAGTTACACGTCACATAAAATCCCATATCGTATTTAACTACAGGGTATTAACATTGATTATTTTATTAATTTGTTAAGAGATGAACCTGAGATGATTATCATTATTATTCCTATTATTATGATTATTCTTGTATTATGATCTCTTTTATTACTATTATTATCAATATCATTTTGGTATTTTGTAAATTTCTTATTGAGAGATGATGAGTAAAGTTATTAATTAATATTTTAATAAAGAAATGTCAAATAGTTTGTAAATAATTCCTAAATTATATTTAGGATTATTAAAGGTTTATTTTAAAGACATGAGAGTATTACATAGTAGTTTTATTACATGAATTTGATGGAGTAATGCTCTGATGCTATTGAGGGTGTATTTTTTGGGATACATTCTCAAAGTTTTACCTTGTCTACCTTACTGAATGTCTCATATTAGGAGATTTATAATTATATTTATTATTTTGACAGAACCTTACTTTGTTTACAATAGTGAGTTAGCTATAAATTAGATTTGTAAATGAATGGATTTTGGAACCCTAATTAGTTATTAAAAAGCTAAGTGCTATGGTATTTTATTATAATAAGATTTTCTTAAAATTAATGAATGAAAAATATTATTTATCTTTACATTGTATTATTTTAATGGTTAACATTTATGCAACTTAATTATAATACATTATTGTTATCCCAGTCAGCTGGATTCTCTTGTTCACATTAAGGAAGGATGCAATATATATATAAATTAGAAATGTCAATACTTAGACAATACCAATATAAATAATAATTAAAATTTTCAAATTTGTTGTCATGGCAACCTCTTTTTAACAATAAAGTTGGAATTCCACCTTTATTTATGGTCTCACATATTTTATATAGACATTAAATATTGCAAGTTGACCACAGAGATTAAAATTATTGATACAAAGAAGTTTAAATAAACCTCTTTAAAGAGGTAAAAATAACCTGTTTTGAATGCAGACTAATAAACAGTCAATTATAAATATTACAAATTGCAATTAAAATTTTTAAAATTACACCCAAAGTATTACTTAAATAATAAGTGTAATAATGCTCAATAACCATTGAAACCAGTCAACACTTAGATAATCCCAATATAGTGTACCCGGTCGAAACCCACCACCACCGCAAGTCAAATCGGATTCAAACTCAGCTGAACCAAAACTG